>BRDA01023925.1:12682-53598 GCA_036984385.1 Crenuchus spilurus
GGGTCGCTTCGGTGACCGGAACAAACCGGACACCACGACGACAACGTGTGGCACGGAGGAGAAGGACTAGCGCGATCAGGAAGAGGAGGCACGGTGTGCAACAGCAGCACCACAGGCCAAACAAGGCCAGTGGCTTCGCTGGGAGAATTTAGAGAAGTGGAAAATCACTTGGCAAGAACTGTGGGCAATGGAGACAAGTCGTATTAAGTTTTTGCTTGAAGCAACTTATGATGTCCTTTCAACTCCACAAAACCTTGGACAGTGGGTAGGTGAAGACCCTAGTTGTAGATTATGTACAGGGTTGACATGCTGAGGCATATCAGCTTGTAAGATTAGTTTGTCACAGGGGAGATATACAGAGAGGCATAATCAGGTGCTAAGGGTGTTAGCATGTTTGTTGGACAGCAAATGCTTGGAGGTGAAAGCATTGATGAGTGGTTGTAGTAATAAAGTGATTAGGTTTGTTTTTGAGGGTTAACATATTCAAGAGCATGCACAGGCTATAAATACTGGTAGATGGGGTGAAGCGTGAGATTGGAAATTGCTGGTGAGCGTAGGTAAAAAACTGCAGGTCCCAGAGTGCATTGCGTTAACTACACTGAGGCCAGATATGGTGCTGTACTCTGAAAGTAAACAGTACGCGGACTTGGCAGCTGAGGTGAGGGAACGTGGGTGGCAGGCAGATGTAAGACCAGTGGAGATAGGTGTTAGGGGATTTGTAGCCAAGTCTGCTACATCCCTGCTTGTGCAGTTTGGCACCAGGGACCAGAAACTAAGGGCAGCTATGATGGAGTTATCAGAAACAGCTGAAAGGTCTAGTCAGTGGTTGTGGATGAGGAGAACACAGATTAGTTGGGGAAATGCACTGTAGAGGAGCTGTTTCGGTGGTTGGTGATGTAGCACATAAAGATCACATGGAACTGGTAGCACTGAGCATGGATTAACGGTGCCAGTGGGGCTAGATACAGCCTTAGTCACCAGGGAGGCCAGTGTGGATTGGTCAGGTGAAGGTTTGAGATAATTTACATAATAAAAAAGTTTGAAAGGGTTGCAGACCAAGAGATTTTACATTGGAATAGTACAATTTTACTGGCTTTGGGCAGAGAGACTTTACATCATAGTAAACAGCTGGAAAACTATGTGTATGGTGGGGTGTTTTCCATGAGGCAGTTGTTTCTGCTGTAATTGCAAAATGACCTTGGGTTTGAGAAAGACATTATATTATTATTTTAGTATTTAGTATTTATATTAGTATATATATTTAGTATTTTAGTATTTTATCTACACATATGACAATAAAGAACCAGACTAAAGAACTTGCAAGCCTCATTACTAGTAAACATGTGCCAGGTCCTCCTTGTCTCTCCCATAACCACAGAAACCATAATCACTTCCTGCTCTCTCCACATTCCACACAGAAAGCAATGCCTTATGGGAAATGAGGCGAAGACGTCCTAATTGCCTCAATAGCAAGACTAAAACAAACAAATAAGTATTCTTAATGATGGATGCGTGAAAAATGTGAAACATTCTGTCCTCACATTGACCCTTTTAGAAAGCCTAGAGGATTGAGGGCTATTCCAAGTGTGATGGGAGTCTCCAGTTTGTTCTGAAACTACAGCTACACTTGCTAGGGCCTGTTTATTTTTATGGTAAAAATAACCTCATCTGAAATGACAAAGCTTAAACAGCCTTTCATATAAGGCCTTTTGGTTCCCACACTGACCAGCTTCACCCCTGAATTTACCATTCACGTTCTTTCCATCTCAGAGTAAATATTTACCACATGATGCTACTGTTGTTTTAATGCTGTTTCCATTTACGCCACTTGGGGAAAACAGGCAGAACCACTGTCAGAGCTAAATCTACTATCTTTTAAATGTTAATTCTTTAATGTATTTGAATGTACTTTAAGGAAATGTGCTTTATTATTCATAAATATAAACTACACATATTGAGGACATGATGAGTAAAATAGATCTGTTTTAACAATGACATAACAAAACCTCATATGTAACTTAAATCTTTAACGTCCTGAAATGTTGCATTTCTAGTGACTGTAGTGGATGTTTTTTAGCCTATCATACCTGTACCAATTGGTAGAGATGGCACAATCACATTATATTAAGTTCAACATTTTTTTCAATAAAATATAGTTGAAAAAGGTTGATCAGGATGTTAAAGGGTTAACAATTTTCTTGATATGACAGTGTAGTTATGCTCATTCATTGATTACAATGATTACTCACTTCTGCATAGTCACACATTAAGATGTTTTCTTTGATTTACATTCATGGGGCAAAATGAGGACTGGATTTGAAATAGCTATCATATTTTAGCAGCACTCAAAAGCAGTGTGTTTAATGTGAACTCTATTCAGTGGAGGTATTTTCCACCCGAGAGACATAAAGACAGACAGAGGGGCATATTTTCCTCCAAACTCAGAGCATTTTCCAGTGGCATGAGGTTAGCAGTGTAATTAATGAGGGGAATGAGCCGTTCCTCAAAGCAGGCCAACGTGTCAGATAAACCATATTGGGATTCGCCTCTGAAGAGGCACAGTTGGGACTCGAAATGGGTACCTTAACCTGATATTACTGGCACGACTATTACATTTTCCAGACTTCCCCAGTGCACAGTACATATATTATTATTATATTTACTTCAGTGAAAGAATATGAAACTGAAGGCTGATGAAGGAGTCGGCAAAATGTACATGTCAGTGCACATTTACACTTATAAAAATTACTCTTTTTCATACCGGGCCACCAGTTCCATTATAAGGCCTGACTGAATGTACTTTTCTTTCATCCTGAAGGCAGAATCCTCCTCAGAACAAAAGCCTCCACTGCAGACTTCACTTTAAAGGAGAATAGTGTAAAGCTTGATGCAGTGGGGGAAGTCAAATATGTACACTGACACACAAAAGAGGCTGTATTGTTGGTCTCAGCTCGCTTCACTGATTCTATTTCACTGGCATCTATTTTCAATCCTCTACAGTCTCTCTCTCTCTCTCTCACACACTCTCTCTGTGTGTCTTTCTTTCTCGCTCTCTTTCTCTATCTCTCTCTCTCTCTCTCTCTCTCTCTCTTATCTCTCTCTCTTTTTCTCTGTCTATCTCCCTCTGTCTCTCTCTCTGTCTCTTTCTTTTTTTCTCTATCTGTCTCTCTCTCCCATCTCTCTCTCTTTTTCTCTGTCTCTGTCTCTCTCTCTCTCTCTCTCTCTCTCTCTCTCTGTCTCTCTTTCTGCCTGTCTCTCTCTGTATCTCTCTCTCTTTCTCAATTCAATTCAAAATGAGCTTTACTGTATTTGTATTTGTATTTATTGAATTGTAATGAACAACTTTTGCCAAAGCAATGACAACAATAAATAAAATAAAATAAAATAAATGCACAAATATATAAATGTAACCTGCATTACATATAAAAGTCATTAATATAAATAGAGAAATATGTTTAAACAGAATAAATAAATGAATAAGGATAAGTATTGATAGCAGTAGTCATTCATTCATTCATTATCACACCCGCTTTATCCTTATCAGGGTCGCGGTTAGTCCCCCACCCCCTCACTGGGCTCAGGGCAGGGCATTACACTATTCAACTAAGCCCAGGACAGGGCGCCAGTCCATCGCTGGGTGAACACACACGCACACACATTCACATACATGCACACACATGGACAATTTAGAGTAGCCAATTCACCTGACCTCCATGTTTTTGGACTGTGGGAGGAAACCCACGCAGACACGGGGAGAACATGGAAACTCCGCTCAGATGTGGACTCAAACCCAAGACCTCAGCGCTGAGAGGCGAATGTGCTAACCACTAAGCCACCGTGCCGCCCTGATAGCAGTATTATTAGTTTTAATTATTTATAAAGATAATTTCTGTGGTGATGTAGCGCTGAGACGTATTTGGCTGCTAGTGTCATCGTTTCAGTTTCTTCTCCAAGAACAACTCGGAGTTTATCGGAATCTGACAGAGATGGGAACGCAGTGTTAATGGTGTTAAACTGTGGAAAGTACATGTGTCTGATGTACTGGTATTTTGGACAGTGCAGGAGGAAATGTATTTCATCCTCTATCTGCATTAGACTGCAGTGTGGGCAGATTCTCTCTCTCTCTCTCTCTCTCTCTCTCTGTCTCTGCACTTAATGTATTGTTTATGAAATGCAGGGTCGAGTTCTCCTCCTGCACTTTCATAACTGGGGCTGGGTACAAACAGAAAGAATGGGTTAAGTGACTACTCTTGAATTTTCTGATAGGCCAGGCTAAACTGGCTGTATACAATTCAAGGAGAAATAAATTGAAGCTTAGCCTCTGTTTTTGATGCTGGTAAAATCTTGAGTTCTTTTTTCATTTGGATTTCACAAGCCATGAATACTGTAGAGGTGTCTGAAATGGAATGGTGCTATAAAGATGTCCTGTGTAGTGTAGAGGAAGGAGAGTTAGTATTTACCAGCTCTTGGAGCTGAAAGGGTGTGAGTGGTGGTGAGGTGGTGGTCTTTGAACTTTGAAAGATACAATATGGTCTTGCTTAAGATTTTTTGGCATATACTTCTGATTAAAAATAAAAAAAATCTCTCTCTCTGTCTGTCTCTCGCTCTCTTTGTCTTTATTTCTCTCTGTATCTTGCTACTGTCTCTCTCTCTCTCTCTCTCTCTCTCTCTCTCTCTCTCTCTGCCTCAGATCTGAAGTCTTTTGATGTCCTGTATGTTGGTGCTCTGTGTGTACCACTGACAGGTTCTCACAGTTGTAGCTGGTGTTGGTTTCCCCCGAGCGCCGGAGCTGGGGCTAATTTGCTAATAGATCCCCCCGGAGCTTCTCTCTCTATTCTCTCTCACTCCGGCCCCAAAGAGGGTAATTAGGTTTAATCCTGATGAATAAATGATTGTTCCTCATGGCTCTGATATTGTGACTGAGCACTTTTAGCTTCTAGTCTTTCCCATGCTGACTCAAACAGGCTGAACAGTCACAATGCTAAAGCTGGATCAGTCACATTTACAGTCTTACCAAATCAAACATGCTTATATGGATGAGCTACGCACTGCTCTCTCACTCTCTCTTTCTATCTCTCTCTCAATTAATAAAGCAACGATAATGTCAGGAAGCTTCAGACACAAAACAGTGAGGCTACTATTACATTATTCAGTAACTACTGGGGAGAGGGGCGCCTGGCGCTTAGGTTGCTAAACCTAAAAAATGAATCTTTCAGTAACTACTGTAAATTATTCAGTATCTACCCTGTACTTATCAGTAACTGTGAATTATTCAATAACTACTATAAAACGTAGGTTATGAAAAGACATTCAAGTATGGATCACCACATGGCGCCCTGTACAATATAAGTGTTCTGTACAATTTACAATGTAAATACGCTATAGTGACAAGCTACATTTACACCTGAGAGCAGTAATAGAGGAAAACCGCAGGATACATATAAGAGTCTTAAGATAATTACTATAATATACTACAAGATTCATCACAAGTATATATCACTATGAGACAATATTAAATAAATGTTATACAGAGGTGAAAATTATTATTATTATTATTATTATTATTATTGTTATTATTCTACAAGTATTACAGTATATAGCACATCATTTCTTATGTTAGGTCTTTTTCAATACTTCAGCAGACATAATGCATGGAACAAGAAAAGTCACCTAACTGCAGGTTTCTAGCTGCTTAGGCTTTGGAACAAGCTTTGTATACACAACAGATGGGCGGTTAAATGAAGACAAAGCCTTATACAATCAAAACAAGGAGAATGGCCTTGTATTGACTTCTACATGTTTGGGCTAGCAACGAGTGTACAGCTAAATCAGCAAAGAGTGCTTAGCTCAGCTTTTAACCTGATTATACAATTAAAATGTTACGATTACATTTATATACCAGATATCTATAAATCTAGAAAACAAGTTAGCATAGCATCTAAATGGTGGGTTTTAAGAGAATGCTAACAGTCACCAAAAATACACTAAAATACCCTGAGGTGAGTGAACAAGTAAATTTCTGTGGAATTAAAAGTCAGACAGGCTTTAATCTGACATGACAAACCTGTTCTTAGTGCTAATGTGACAACTACTAAGCCCAGGACGGTGAAAATCTTTCTTCTTGTATTGAATTTAGCAACTTGAGCATGAGTTCAAGCGCTGAAAGTTTCAGCTCTGTATAATTGATCTTCAACACTATTTTACATCATTGTGTGTTGATAAAGCATTAGGCTTTTATTATTATTATTATTATTTTTTAAATTATTATTATTATTTGTCCTTATCTCACAATCAAAACAACCACAAATGCTAGAGCACTACTGAGTTGATATGATGCTTATTTTTTTTAAATGGCATTGAAACAAATGATTATATTGAGGCCACAAGATCCTAAATTGAGGCCACAATGCACAAAAAAGTCTGAATATTATGATCACCTACCTAGTAGGTTTTGTAGGTTGTCCCCTGACACTCACTGCTCCTGTTTTTATTGTAGAGGTTGACTGGTCCACTGTGGCATGTTGATTGCTCTGTAGTAATTGCTGGAGTTGCTGGCATCATGGTGGGTGGCGCAAAATGTACAACAGGTCCATTCTCAGTACACATTCACTACAGCAGCTCTAGAACATCTTACAAAGTGTTTTCCAAGATGCTGCCATCCTTCACCTGGTACCCTATCATCATGCCCTTGCGAACATCAGTCATGTCACATCCTTTGCCCATGATGATTGTTTTGCACTCTGCTACAACTTACTTACATAGAAGCTTGGCAAACTTGTACAGTTTGGCGCCCTGAACATTTTCACAAATCACTTAAACACCTCATGCTGACCTGACCAGCTCTTAGACTATATTATCATCAAATAATACATCTTATTTTATTATTCTGCCTTGCACTTAATCTATTTCAATTAATATTGCACCTTCAACGTTTAGAGCATTGTGAAAAGGTTCATTTGTTGATGGTTTAATTACAAAAGTTAAACTGTCATATATGTTATATTCATTGCATGTAACATAACATATTTTAAGCCTTTTTGTTTTAATGTTGATACTCTTTGAATAGTAATTCATCCTAGATTTTCATGAGCTATAAGTCATTGTAACCATCCCAGTCATAGTCCCTGTCCTTGTTCCTGTCACATATTCTTTGTTTAAGTTTCCCATGTGCCATTCTGTTGACACATGCTTTTGTTTATGTCTTCCACATGTCTTGTTCATGTCACTCTCATGTCGTCACACAGCCCTGCTGTTTCATGTGTAATTAAAATTGCTATAAAGCCTCCCTAGTGTCTCACAGTCCTCGTCCATCATTGTACGTCACCAGCGTTATGCATTGTCTACCTTATTTGTCATCATAGCCATAGTTTGTTTTTGTTTCACAGCCACAGTGTTTGTTAGTTTTTCTAAATAAAGCATTGTCTATTTTTGAACCTCACTGCATCTGACTCCTACATTTCAGTGAATGTTTCAGCTTGCTGATGATTATTGTGTTAAATAACAGCTAGGATGTAGATTAGCCTAACCTTGATTCCCTCATAGCTTTGTCTAGACATGTTCCAACAACAACTCTGGCCTGGTTTTCTCACTTTGGGGAAGATTTGTGTATTCAAAGAGAACATGAAGTAGAGTGAAAAAAAAGCAAGTGTGAGATTTCTTATCTTGCAAATATCATTTAAACTTCTTGAAGTTGTCACCTCCAAACCAAATCTAGCACACCTTATTCAGCTAATAAAGCACTTCTAAGGGTAATAAATAGATTGATCAGGTGGGGTGTATTGGAGCTGAAGTTAAAGTCTGTAGGACAGAAGATCTCCAGGAGCAGGGCTGGTGACCACTGGTCTACTTGTTAGCTGTCTGTCTTGGCTAATTAACTACATTTATATACTTAATTAAACAATTACTTGTACTTTAATTAAGCTGTGTAAACTGTGCTGTAGAACACATTCTCATTTACCTGGTGCACTCAGTATGTATTATGTTTAAATTGCATGAAGTGCCAACATCAGACATCTCCAAGCCAAGTTTAGTAGAAAATAAATGTGACAACACAACATAATCAATGTAACACAATGGCAAACAACAGGAGCCATTCTACCTGACTGTTTATAACAAAATAAAAATGGCTACTCACTCAACAAAAAAAAAAGGTCAGCAAGGTTACATTGACCCTGTTTACTCTACTCATTTCATGTACATTAAATATCTGGAGTATATTGATGATACACATATAAATGCAGGTATAAATGCACCAAAGACACATTTAAAACAGAATCATTCAAACCACTTTAGGTGGACATCTGAGTGACAGACTAGACAGATGTTATTGTAGTGTAAATGCCCAGTACAGCCTAAACACCACCCAGTACACCCAAAGCTACAGTCAATACAATCAAAACCCCACCTGATACAACCAAAACATTCAACAGTCAAAACTCCAAGAAATTCAGTCAAATCCCCACCAAATACAATCTAATCCACACCAAATACAGTCAAATCCCCACCAAATGCAGTCAAATCCTCAACAAATAGTTAAAAACCCACTAAATACAGTCAAAACCACACCTAATACAGTCAAAACCCCACCAAATACAATCAAAACCCCACTAAATACAGTCAAAACCCCACTAAATACAGTCAAATCTACACCTAATACAGACAAAACTCCAACAAATACAGTCAAATCCCCAACAAGTACAGTGAAAACCCCACCTAATACAACTAAAACCCCACCTAATACAACTAATACCCCACCCAATACAACTAAAACCCCAAACAATACTACAATTACAACCTCACAAAATGCAACCAATGCCTTGCCCAGTACATAACATGCATGTGACCTATGACTGTAAGGGTTGCCCAGACAAAGCTAAATACTTCTTATTGAAAGTTCTGTGATTAAACTATAAATAACTCACAGAAATAGACTGATGTGCAAAGAAATATCAAAACAAGTCTGGGCAAATGGCTTCCAAAGAACTTGGCTACAATACCAATGGAGCTGATGCCTTCCTCTGAGTTTAAAGAAATGCCGAATTTGTGTATTATGCACCATGTAGCCACTGGATTTCAACTGGAGGCACTTTTGACTACCAAGTGTGAATGCATGTGATCACAATCTAATCTGGAGTGTAAACCAGGTGTAAACAACGTCTGTGACTTCTTATCATACTGTGGGCTACCTGGCATTTTGAAGTGTGCAGTATTGTTGTTATTTGACCTAATGACCCAAGCCAAGATTAGATTGTATAGATGTCATTTACTGAATTTAAGGCTTGGTTTGAATATCCTAGCTTGCAGACAGTAGTGCTCATGGAATGATTCTTCTGGCAATCAACTTGGTGAGAGAGAGAGAGAGAGAGAGAGAGAGAGAGAGAGATACTATACTTTATGCTTTCCAACTGTTTGCCTGCAGACTCAATTATATGCTGAGTACACAAGCAGGCCTGTCGTAGCAGGAGACCAGCTGAATTAATGTGGAAATTAAAATACAGCAGATAACAAACATTCCTGTCTTGTCTGACCATGTGCTGTGTTCATCATCGCTGCTTTACACCATTACTGTTCCTGACCTTCTACATTACACCATTACAGCCACATCACAGACAAAACCCTGATAAAAACAGACAAGTGGAAGACATCTAGTCATTTCCTTGAAAAGTGGTTTGAGTAGTTAACAGTAATAGCAACCACAATGGCACTACAGTCTATCAGAGCATGCTAATGGCTTTCTCTTCTAAAGGTGGAATCTAGATGCCATGAGGAATCCTTTCCAGCATCTGTTTAACCCCCTGGAGTCTGAGGGTATTTCAGACACTGATGTAGTGTCTTACACCCATCTAATTTTTTTCCCCAAAGTGTTACACATGCTTTTGTTCAGCATAAACTCAGCAACAACAGTGTCAAAACAATAAGAGTGTCATAAATCTATATTTTGATTAAATATGCTCTAAACTTAGACTTTCCAAAAACCTATTTCAGATGTGCTTATATATTGTGAAAAATCACTCTAAACATTTATAGCCAAGACTTTTGAGCTTAGAACAGAATAAACAGAGGTGTTGGCTACACACTGGTCATTATAGTGTTTAGAAATTGTATGTGGTTTTATTTCTAAAGCTTAACAAATGTGAGGTGACACTCTGTTTCACTCATTGAGTGGTTCATTCAGAGATGTCTTTGTTCACGTTTACATTTCACACATCCCACAGCTGCTTTTCCACCAATGGAATGTCCGGAATTACCATGTCATTATCATAAGAATGACAGATTGTGTCATTTGGAGGGAAAATAAAGCTCAGCTGTCTAACTAGCTCTCAAAAACATGTCTCTGTTTATTTGAGCTCCTCTCACAAATATCTAAAAATATATTTGATTTTGTTTCTAGGATAAAATCTGTTATATAAATGTATTTGCAGAATTTTGGGTGTGTTCCCACCAGTTGGAACAACAACTCTAAGGGGTTAAAGTCTTTAAAGCTAACAGAGTGTATGGTTCATCAATTATGACAAGAGTTTAGAGTTTCCCTACTTGCATTTGTCAGTTATAATGGAGCTGTTGCAGAGCTGCTTATGTGGTTTGGTGATATTTCTCTACAGGCAAGCTAAAGTAGCTGAATGCATTCATTAAAGGGGGTGTCCACAAACATTGAAACATATAGTGTATGAAACAATGCGTGATGGTTTAGTCATGCATGATGTTAATTGATAGGATGTACATTTTTATTAATTGTTGGTGATGTGATCTTCAGCTCCAGTAAAGCAAATATCACACATTTACAGCATTGTCTTAGCTGGTCGACAACAGGAGTAAAGTTTTGGGGGAAAGTATCCCTTAGCATACACTTTATTAGAACCTTCAGAAGAAACACACAGGCACAAAAGTAAGAACAAAACAATATATTAAGACATTTTCACCAAACAATACAGTTTAAAACAAAACAAGAATAAATTAAAAACACCAAGCTGGATATAATGCAGTACAATAGGAACATATTGAATTATACACAACACACTCCAACACATGCACACACACAAGTCCAGACTTATTTGGAACACGGTAATGAAAAACTAACCATAAGACTGCTGGAATATCACAGCAGTGAGTTTCAGATAAAAGTACAGTAAAAAATCTGAATATCAAAAAGTGAACAAACAAGTCTCAAGTTTCATTTTTAAAACAGTGTTAGCACTTCCATCAAGAAAACAAACTATGTGTCATCACTTTTGAAAGTGGCAAAACAGAATTTCAGTCTTTTATTTCATGTTTTATAACATAAAGATTAACTTTGGCGTGAGCAGAAATTGCACTTCACATCCACAGTTCTACAAACTTTCACTGACCATGAGTTTATTCGACTCTACATACAAATGTGTGAAACATATTTGAAGCTCCATTCACATTATATAAAATCTACAGTGGTACTTGCAAAGTTTGTGAATTTTATTATATAAATGCATAAATTTGTCATTTATCATCAGTTATCAATTTATTAATTGGCACAAACCATGATACTACCACCACCATGTTTCATAGATGGGATGAGGTTTTAATGCAGGAATGCTTTATTTTTTCCCCCAAACACCACACTATGTGACAAATTGAACATTGTTCTAATCTAATAGGCTTGTCTATGTGATCTTAGCAAACTGCAGACAGGCAGCAATATTCTTTTTGGAGAGCGGTGGCTTTCTTCTTGTAACCCTGCCATGCACACCGTTGTTGTTCAGTGTTCTCCTGATCATGGACTCATGAAATTACCTTTGCTTTCCTTTGTTAGCTCACAGACTATTACACACCTTGCTCTTGGTGTGATCCTTGTTGGTCAACCACTTCTGGGGAGGATTTAGTTCTGGTCTTAAATTTTCTCCATTTGTCCTTCCAACGGTGGATTGGTTTGAGTCCATCTCTTTAGAGATGTTGTTTTTAACCATTTCCAGCCTGATGAGAATCAAGTCTTTATCTTAGGCCATAAGGCCAAAAAAAGTGTGGATGTTAGACTTGCTGTTCTTTAAATAAAATAGGGCACCCCACTCACATCTGATTGTCAACCCATTGATTGACAACACCTGACTATAATTTCACCTTCAAATTATTTGCTATTCCTAGAGGTTTTCAAACTTTAGCCACTCACACACATGGATCATCTTCCTCAACAAATAAATGACCAGGTCTATTTTATCTCATTTGTTTGATTTGGTTTGATCTACTTTTAAGACTTGATTGACAATCTGATGAAGTTTCCGATCAAATTTATGAATAAATATAGAAAATTCTAAAGTGTTCACGCACTTTCAAGAACCACTGTAGAGTGATGTCTTCTTTCTCCAGGACACAGGACATACTGGGACCTATCTTATTTCTAGATGAATCTGACTTTCATTTTGACATTTTCTTGGCTTTTGAGGCACTGTGCCTGCCCTGTGATGCCTTCTTGCTCCAAAATATGGTAACTCTATAAACCATGCTAAGTGTGACTGGTACTATGCTAAAGAAGCATAGGCCAAAATATGTTTGTTGAAACTACTACTACAGTTCATTGTCAGTGAAAGTCTGTTTATAGCAACTGCAGCAACATTTGGATCTCTTGGTTCACCAAGACAGATCTTGTGTAATCTCTTAGCAGGATAATGCTAACGCCATTGACAATCCAGGAGTTCCTTTTGACTTCCATTAGCTGCACTAGTTGGGCTAAAATGACTTAATTTAATTAAGTTTCATGTATAAAATGTAAAAAAAATAACTAAAATAAGACAAAATGGTTTTAAAACATTTTTGAAAAAAATAAAAACATCAGATTTTCTTCCCTTGGAGATGTACATGTCTAGACATCTTGCTTTAGAAGGAATGTCAATGTAGAGCCAACTCTTGTGGCAAAGCAAGAATGTATTAAGGATGAGTGAAACTGTAACTGGGGCTTTGATTAACAGGACTCTGACTTAGAGGCTTTAGGTCAATCAGTCAAAAGCTGGTGACCTCTAACAGAATCACAGTGACATCAGCATAACAGTAACCGTTTTCCTCTAGTTGTTGCTGCT
Source organism: Crenuchus spilurus (assembly GCA_036984385.1). Lineage (NCBI taxonomy): Eukaryota > Metazoa > Chordata > Actinopteri > Characiformes > Crenuchidae > Crenuchus > Crenuchus spilurus. The sequence goes on from BRDA01023925.1 coordinate 25,723, forward strand.
GAAAGACTTTTCTTGTCCTGCATTCACTATTCACAGTGACTATGTTCAAACTAACTCAAGAGCAGCAGTGGAAGATGCCCCATCATTCACTGCAGTCCCTACAAATTGTTATATGGATGCTAACAGCTAGTTAGGACCACCTAGTCTTTCTCCAGCTGTTGCAACCCATCCTGTCCTGCATTTGTTCACTGTAGTATTCAAACTGATTCAGAAGCAGTGTCTGAAAATGCCTCACTGCAATCACTCAAAGACGTTATCCGAAACAGTAGTATTCATCTGAGTCCACTCGGGGCCGAAGTGGGGATTTTCTAAATGTGTCGTCCTCAATGATGGGTTTATCGCTGAAGCTGTCGGACAGGTCAGTAGGTGACGGATGATCTAGATCTTCCCCGAGTGTGTCCAAGTAACTGCCTATTGAAATCCCATCCAAGTCCCCATTCCCATCATGGAGGCTGCTGTGACTTCCATGGAGAGAAGCGTCCGGACTGTCCGTTAAACTATACAAGCTGCCATTCAAGCTGCTCTCTCGGCTGGCCACGCCTCCTCGCTCCTCCATCACCCAACGGATAGACTCAATCCCTTCGTTGATTGACAGGAGCTGCTGCATCAGCTTGACGTCAATGGCGCGGAGCTGGGCCTGTGTTTGGGAAAGAAGAAAACCATCTTAGTTCATAATCATGACACAGACCTGAGAGTTTTCTTTGGAATGTTCATGGATATTGTTTCAACATTGGACAAGATTTACAGAAGTCGACAATGATCCTATTTAACCTAATGAGAAAATGCAGCATCACAACACCTACATTTAGGGTTTAAGATCTATGTTTACATACATTTTTAATGACTTGTTTACATGCAAAGATTGGTGGCAGTTGTGCTACAACTCCTATGCCCTAGACTGCAATGTTATGATCTGTCAATACAAGAGACCCCTCCAATGTAAACAAGTGGCATGAGAGCACACTGCTAAAAGTCTGCCTAAGGGCACTTTTACACCTGTCGTTCGTCCAAATCAGGAGTTTGTTTAACTTGGAGCGTTTCCCCACTATTTGCTTTGTTTTCACACTGGCACAAACCTAAACACACCAAAATGCGCCCCAACAAACCACGTGAACATGTTGTCTCCTCTGATTGGTCAGAGCTGTCTGGCGCGAGAGCAGGAAAGAAAACTCTACAGCAACAGCAGAGTAAAAGCTGTTGCTGTCTCACAGCTGCCACGTGGCACTCACCTGTCCCAAGCCATGCCTCCATTCAGCAGTTTAACTGTATTGAAAGCTCTCGCATATCTGCTGTGAGACAGCGCCGGAAGTGATGCGCGACAAAGTCTATGTGGTGGGTTAGTGGCGCGTGACAGTAGCAACAGAACAGTACAGTTTTAGCGCTAACCAGCTCTCCGTTTAGCTCAAACTTGTGGAGTTACACCATAGTCGGGTCAGATCGAGGTCGGATCACATTCTCACCACAAGTGAACCACTCTGGAGTTCGTTTGGGACCAAACCGAGACCATGTCCTCTCGCTGGTCTCGGTACGGTTCGTTTAATACACACCCGAGTGTGATTACTGTTTTCACACCAAACAAACCAGAGTCTATTTTAACCAGACCAAATAGTGCTGGTGTGAAAATGCCCTAAAATTAATCAAATATATCACCTGGCTTACTGTACCACAGTATATATCACAATATATATCATGACCCCATGTTCATTCCAAAACACAGGACTAGTGACTGTAAGCAGGAACTGTTCTGATGTAAATAATTCCTATATTTCCATAACGGGATTAATGCCAGCATCCTGTCAAGCTCACCCAGTCTTGCAACAGCGTAAAAAAAAAAAAAACATTAGTGAATAGAGTTTTGATGGCTGGATTTAACTACAAAGTCCTGAAAAATGTCAACATCAATGTGAAAATAGGCTCTATACACACTGTCACTACTGGTGCTTTGGTGATTTGTACTATGATTGTACTGTCATGTCAGTTGAATTTATAGGAAATGCAGAATAACTGAACTCATAGTCTTTCCTCTGTTTGTTGACCTGCTTATAAAAACCACAAGTAGATCTGCTGGTATACGTGTCAGACAGGCATGCATAGACCTCATTCTAGAAACTAGAGTGGTTAGATTGTAGAATTCACTGGTTAAAGGGTTCTGAAGCTTATTTCAGATTGGGAATCAGGCCCAGCCCAGCTAATCTGAAGTGTCTGTCCTCTAGCTGCAATCTGCCTTTAAAAGGAGAAACGCAGCTCTTTGTCACAGCCGTCTTGACAAGCCAGGTCAAGATACACAAAACAAAGGCATAACACTTCAGCTCTCAAGCTGCTCAGCTATGACATAAAGACCCAAATGGGATGCAAAATACTGTACAGCTGAAGCCAAGCAAAACAGCCTGAAGCATGAGTCTATTTGTACAAACTAAAACATTTGCAAATGCAAAGAAACATGAAAGAAAAGCATAGTTGTGGAATCTCAGTTACACTATAATTATCAGTCTACAGTCAATCCACAGCACATCTGTGTTTGTATGTACTTATAATATAATAGATGAATTAATAGCAAAATTATAATAAACGCAGACTTGTATTTGTTAACACTCACACAGCTACTTGCACTGATATTATAGCAGTGGCCTGGTGCTATGTGTGATGTATAGCCACCCCCCCTCCCAAACAGACAGCTGGGGTTTAACACAGAGGCTCATAGAAAGAGCAGCCAATAATACTGCTACTGTTTGCATTGTGACTACATCCTGTCTTTACCATCTCACTGACTCACCCCACAGCTACTGTGGAATTTTACTACATGCACACAGATCACAGAGATAATATAAATGCAATGGCTGTATATATTTCTAATTCTGACCTCTATTCCTGCTTTTTAGCTACACTCTTAAAAACTATACTTCTTCATGGCTTCTTAAGTAAAGAAAATGGTTCTATACAGAACCACGAACACTCAAATATAACGGGTTCTTTCCATGGTGAAAGCGTTCTTCAGATTGTGTTGTAGGTGGTTCTATACAGACCTTTTTTTGAAAATGGTTCTATATAGGCATCAAAAGGGTTTGACTGTAGTAACAATGTCAAGCTTGTAATGATAGAGGAACCCTTTTTAGAACCAATGGCTTGTATATAGAACCATCTACAGCACAATCCTCATTAATCTGAAGTTCCCTTTCACCATGGAGTGTTCATGATTCTATATCTTTACTAAAGAACCATTGAAGAACTACTGAGTGTAGGGGAATGTAGCGTTAGGAGTCTTGCCCAAGGACTTGCCAAGGTCTAGTGTGGTTGTACTTTCCATTGTTCCTCTGTTGAGCCATTGTAAAGAGCTGTTTAAATGACTTCTTACCATGAACACACAAACACTTCTTTGTATTCTTTCAGTGTTCTTGGTTCTATATAGAACAATTTTCTTTACTTTAGAACCCTCTTTACATCTCTTTATATAGTATAGTAAATGATCACTCTGTGAACTCTCAGCATTGTTAAAAATAGCACAATCATGTATAGTTAATTATACAGTTAATTACATTTACATTTCGTTTACATTCTGTATCAACAGCTTGTGTCTGTACGTCTGACATTTTCTGTTGAACAGTGTAAGTTTGGTCCCCATTGAGAAAAATAGTGACTATCGCATTATTGACCCTCATCAATAACTGGAGTCGATATTTAGCATCATAGCATCTTTGTACTATCTATTCACATATCTGATGATAAAAAACAATTAGTCCAATGTCCCACCAATAGCACTATCTGACTGATTGAAAAGCATCAAACATGTTTTTCAGTGCTACTGCAACAGTCTTAAGCTAAAAGTGATTTATCTTATAGCATTCTAATATTAAACTATGTTCATTTAATCCAAGTTGTAAGAGATACAATCTTATATTTTTTCACATTAAAAATATCAAATTTATAATAAATTAATATCAGTCCCAAATATCAGTAATTAGTGTATAATTCATGATAAAAAATATAACTTTTAAACAGAATCAACAGAATCTGTACAGTTATCTTCCCCAACTAAACATACTAAGACGTATACTTGAAAAAAAAAGTGCCTGATGTCAAAAAATGACAATATTAAGTACCTTTTCTTCCCATTTAAGGCTGTGTATTATCAAGAACCTGGAAATGTGATTTATATCATGATTCCTTGTGCACTTCCAAAACTTAATATTTTGGAAAAAGTTCATTTATGTTCATGATTTAATTCCAAAAAGGTAAACTCATATTTTTTATTTTATTGTGTATAAAATTTTAAATAAACATTTCAAGCCTTTCTGTTTTAATGCTGATACTGTTATGAAAACAAAATATTCTAATAATTTGAGATTCTGAACGTCTGATTTTCATAAGCTATAAGCCAAACTGATCAACATTAAATAGTCACGTTATGGTTACCGTAAATAATATGAAATACAGTACCAGTCAAAAGTTCTCAAACAATGTTTTATTTATTTTTTATTTTTTCCTACATTGTAAATGAATACTGAAGTCATCCAGACTATGAAGGAACACATTAAAAAATAATCTCTTAAACTTAAAAGTGTTCATATTAAAAAAAAACTTGATTTTAATTTTTTGTTTAATTTTGTTTTTGATTTTAGATTCTTCAAAGTAGGCACACAACTGATGGTCTCAAACACATTAAGAGGGCAAGAAATGCAAGTAATTACCTCTTGGCAAGGCACATTCTTGACAATTTACTTTTTTTTAAATGAGCACAAATGAACATTTTCATATTTTATTTCTTAATGTGATGTTTGATATATATCACAGTCCACTAAACATCCAACACCATAGCACTGCTTTTTTCAAAGGGACAAATTAATTAACAGAAGAATTAAAAGTCATTAATACTGTGTTACTAAGAATTTATACAATATCACAAAATATAACATTGCAAGGCGTGTGTATTGATATTTTTTATCTCTAATCAAATTAAATCATAATTTTAAAATCTCTTCTTATACACGTCCAGACAAATATTAGTTTTAGTGAACTATTTAAATAAAAGTGTAACTTTTAAGGGTTAATAGAGGCAAAACGTGGTGGTAAAACAGACTTTTGAGGATTTATGTGTTTGTCATTGTGAGTGTGTAAGAGAGAGAGAGAGAGAGAGAGAGAGAGTTGGGGTGCACTGAGACATTTTATGTGTTGACCTGAGATTGCCCCTTCACTCTTTCACAAAGGACAAAAGGAACTTTAGGATAGACGCCCTCAGAAGAGCAGTGAAGCCTGAACACTAGCTGAGCAGTTCCTGCGTCTGTAACACATGCTAAAATTATTAGCACGTGTGAAAGCAACATGGGGACCTTCTATTGGTCCATGATGCATACCATGACCAATCACTTCTGCACATGCTCTGAGGTTGTAACATAAATCAAGTCTGCGGGTGACCTCAGATTATTTGGATGATATGGTCAGAAAACTACAGCACAATTATTTGAGAAAATATAGCAGAGGTGGACACTTTCTCAGTAATAAACATATTGGTGGACTGCCAGAATGAGCTTGGTACTTTATAGGGTTGTCATGATATCGCTATTAAACTTGAATTGATAATTCAATTAAAATGTACTACTTAGATATCCTATCCTATATTATGACCACCCTGGTTTGGAATGAACTTGGCCCGAGACCACGTAACAGGGTTTGCTGCATGTATAAATAAGTGAGCACACCAGTCAGTTGTAGCAGAGCAAAATGATCGTCATCGGCAAACTACACAATTTGACTGTCCAAAAGAGCATGATAATAGGGTACCAGGTGAAGGATGGTAGCATCTCTAATTATAGAGTCGCTGTAGTAAAGGTGTACAGAGAATGGACTTCTCTTACATTGAACGAGTCCCAACTGCATAACAGTGGTGCCACGCAGGCCATTGATGCCTGATAAGAGATGAAGAGAATGACAAGTGGTACAGATGTGCCACAGTGAACCAGTTACAACCTCTATAAACACAAGAGCAACAAGGATCACCACTGAGCGAACGTTCCAAGCCAAGAGTGGCTCTTCCCACTATTAGGTAGGGGGTCATAATATTCGGACATGGGGAGCTTTTTTCCTTCAGAAAACTATTTTGGAATCTATGAATTTTGAATTCTAAATTAATCATCAATGAAATGAGTAGATTACCCAATTACTAACAATCAACAGGACATCTTTAGAAGATTAAAAGTAGTTACTTTCATATTAAATGTGCATTTTAATACATTTTTCTTGTACCAAATTATGGAGTCTACCAGGATGTTGCACAGTCATTGTATCAATCCCATACAGGGATGACACGTGTCACTCGAACACATTCAGAATTTCTATGCCTTATAACACAACAGAACAATAGAGACAGCTTAACTTCAGAGCCATACCCTGCTCTAGGGTCAGAGGACAAAACCCTGATTGGATTAAAGATTAAACTGTGGAGTGTGGAAACCAACTGTAGCTTGAGCAACATCGCCTCCAGCCACAAGTCACTTAGTAGAGCGAAGGCAAAACAACAGAGGAGAGCTGTTTTTGACCAGCTTTAGATAGCCGTGATAATAGTTTATTTTGTATGCGAATATTAGCTCCACATTACCAGTAACATCAGCTACTGTCCCTTATTTCACATCATTTCAGCGATAATTGTATTGTAATACATTATATACATAAATCTGTACTATGAAGCTGCTTTGGTGGGATGTTACACAGTGAACCTCTTTAAAGAACAATGAGTGTGAGTAAATAACCTTTTTAAAGCACAAGATGCTCCATTTTTGCACAACCACACCACCATACATTCAATCCAAGAAGCCACTTAAGAGACTTTCTTTTGGACATTTGCACTCACATAAAGTACGTGTCTGCATGTGTTAGCTGCCCGTATTATTGCTCCCCTTTAACAACTGATCTGAGAACTGGCCTATTGACCTTCGCTGCTATCATTCACAATTAACAGACAGGATGAGCAGACAGGCCTTGGGCCAGCTGTTGAAATCATGAAGACAGGACACACACACACACACACACACACACACACACAGAACAAATGGTTCTTATTTTGTCTTTGCTTGGGAAGAGCATGCACTACTAATACCAGGATGATAGAGCTGTGCAAAAATACAAGTTATTGTTGGATGATTCTGAGCAACCAATCAAATCACGGTACTAGCTGATATTTAATTTGTAGTTAATGAATGCACGCTTTCTCAGTGCTGCTGCTAGTGCTAAAACAGAAGGTAGGACTGTATTTTATTGTTGCTATGATATGTTACCACAAGGACGTACAATATATCAGTAAGTGATGTTATTTGCAGATAAACATTATTGTTACTCGCCCTATATTGATATTATGGCTGAAATGTTCAATTTTGTGTCCTATTTGTAGCTTGTACACTGATAATTTTCCTTCTTCTAGACTCCACTGCGTCTTCTGTTGGCCACTCTGCAACTGATGCGAATAACAGCTGCTAAGACCACGTAGAGTGAGTTTTATGTTACATAATTTACATTACATTAGTTTTAATTATTGTTATTGACAAGAATCAGGTCCATATCTGTGTATCAACTGAGTGGACATCTCATCATATCATCATTCAATGGAGTGGACACTCTTGGTACTTAATAAAATTGAACAACAGCATGTTTCCAAACAAAGAGAAGACAATTAGTCCTGATTAATTAGGTTAAGTCCAATGATAAACATGTTCTAGCTTAAGCCTGTTCCAGCATATCAAACCTCAGAAAAATCAGTTCATGAATAGAAATTATATGTGATCTTGCATGTTTAACACTTTGCCCACTCTTCTCAACAAATGACACCAAAGGGATGTTGCCAGTCTATTTCAACTTCCAAGCTAATGTTGTACAGAACAGAATGTTGTTCTGGTTATAATGTTTATCTATCAATACTACTAACACTAAAATCAGTAGACACCATCATAAACAATATATTATCCTACCCAAGAAGGGTAACAAACAGGTCTAACTGTACTTGTGAAGAAGATATAATGGGGCCAGAAAGGCCAGCTTTGGCCTTTACCCCTGCCTTCACACCCTCAAAAGCCTGACCATCTGCTGCTACACTAATGACACTGCCTTACCCTGTAAGCCTCAAACTGGGGGCTTACTACCAACGTGTCTAATACGTGTGTCAGACAAGCTGTACAATCACTCTGAAAGGTTAATGTAAGCTCTAAGTACTGATTTCCAATCAGCAACATGTCTAGAGCCTTTAACATTTATTACTGGAGAGGAATCTTATTCAAAATGAGGATAGATAGCTAAATGTATAGCTAGCTAGCTAGCTAGCTAGCTAGCTAGATTTTTTGTTCATAATTTAATTCATAATGTTAAAGTGTCATTTTTAAATTCATTACAAGTAAAATTACACTTCAAGACGTTTTGTTTTAATGTTGATCAGTACGGCTTATAGCTCATAGGTTGGCTGGCCAATCGGAGCACAGCAATATGATGGTCAGTAGTAGTTTTGACACTGTGGTCTAGTGCTAAGTCCAGTGAAAAAGGAAATCGGCATCTCCGCAAAGATCGTCAGCAGATGGAAGCATGAGGTGCTCTAAAATCTCCAGATAGATGGCTGTTTTGACTTTGGACTCGATAAACCACAGTGGACCAACACCAGCAGATCACATGGCACCTCAAACCATCAAAGAAACTGCCCACCGGACTTCTGCTCTACCTCCAGTGTCTAGAACCTTGACTTCCAAATGAAATACAAAATTTACATTTATATGAAAAGAGGACTTTGAACCAAGTCCAGTTCTTTCTCTCCTTAGTCCAGGTAAGACACTTCTGATGTGTGACTGATGTGTGACTTCACATCATGGATTGTAAACATATTTCTGTATTATGATGTTTATGCAGTATCACCCTTACTATGTACACTCACTGATAGACTTACTGCCTCCAGTGTAAAGCAGCAATGAGGTATCATTGTATGGTTTCTATAGGAAGGACATATTCTGCCCATTAAAACTCTCTCGCCCTCCAGCTCACTGAAACATAATAGCCTGAGACAGCACACTGAACCCACATTGGACAATGTGCAAATGGCCAGACATGCAGACAATAATGTGTGAACAGCTTTTAAATCAAGTACATATGGATTCTCTCATTCAAGGGCTTTTCTGGTGATGAAAAGCTCATGAAAACAACTACTTTAATCTCAGTACCCTCTAGCCTGCCTATACACTTGCAAAGCACTTTTTAGTAGGCAGGCCTCTTGCTTTAAAACCATATGCTGGGCTTTGTGGTTAGACGAAGGAGAGTTTAGGCATGACGTTTGTTTCCACTGTGCATTCCCAGGATTAGTAGAAAAACAGACTTTAAACGTAAAGGAACGAGTCAGTTTGCAGTGTCCCCAGGCATAATTGTCGGGTTCCGGACTAGTGCGAGCCTGGCTTGATGTTATCAAGGGTCAATGTTCTACAGCCTGTCAGTAACAACCTTACTGGACAATCTCTGCAGAAATCTCAAGTCTGGAGCTCAGGGCATGTAATGAATAGCAGAAACTATTCATTACAGACGCTAAACGTGGATCTGAGTTGAAACAAGTCTGAATCTGAACGGATTCTATTGTGTGGGATAAGTTTTATGTTGAGACAAATTTTGACGGCACGTTTTGACAAGCCAAATATAAGCAAGTTCATTTTGTGAAGACAAGAAGCATCACAGTTGGACATTGAGGAGTTTATGGAGTTGACTGAGTGTGTTGGAGTCATCACTATCCTGATCTAAGCAAGGCTTCAGTTGTCTAATAATGGACATCAGCATAGATGAAGAGTTCAGAAAACTCTCCATGTAGACAGGACGTTTGGTTAGACACACTCATTAGCTCATCCCAAAGGTAAACCACCACACTGGGCTGGACCCAGTTAGACAGTCCTGATCTAATCTATAGAATGACTGTCTAGGAAATGCTCAGTTAAGTCAATGTGGTGCTCCTCTCAAGGGGTTGGTCATAGACTGGTCATTTACCTGCTCAAACATGTCCCTGAGGTCAGTGTTGGAGACAAACACACCTGTTCAGGTAAACCAAACTGTGCTGGAGACAAAGACACCAGCTGGACCAGACACGCTATACAGCAGCTCTCTGGAAGATCTACTAAGATGTGCATCTCACCATTTCCTGTTTGAGAAAGCCAATCTTGCTCTCCAGCCGTTTCAGGTCCTGGTTGGTGGTGCTGGAGGAGGGTTTCTTGGGTGGACTCGTCAGTCTGGACTCGATCTTGCCTCTGTGCTCCAAATCCGCAATGGAGCGAGCCAAACTTTGCGGGACTTTACGTCCCAGCTTCATCTCTATGTCCTTAAAGTCGGGCACAGTGCTGTCCTGCTCCTCCATGTCTGCAGGACGGACGAGCCTCAGGTCTTTAAATAATGAACGGAGTGATAGACGACCGGACGCGGGTCCTGTTACAGCTTAATTCCAGGTCCGAGGTAAAAAACAGCCTAAGCTAGTCCTCCTCTACGAGCTGTCAGTCTGAAGATGTGTGGGTTCACTGACAGAACCGGTCAGACTGATGACCAGTCTGCTCTGAGTCAGAGTCTCAGACAAACTCACTCAGCCAGCGCGCATGCGCACTAACCGCTTTACACGCCACGCGGAAAAGTTATTTATTTTCTTTCACACCTGTTTTCCGGAGAGCTCCGCCCCCTGCGCTAGGATTGGCTGTTGATATTCTGCCTTGTTGGAGGATTGGCAGTTGATACCCTGTCTCTTGCTTGGATTGGCTGTTGATATCCTGCCTCGTTCAGGGATTGGCTGTTGAGAATTCTCTAAGATTATGAATGGCTACCAAATACTCTACCACGCTGCATCCTGTGATAGGATAGATGATCACACTACAGTTGTTAGTTTTGTTTACTTGATTAAATTTATTTTAAATATTTTAGACAGTCTGAATGCATTATTATTATTATTATTATTATTATTATTATTATTATTATTATTATTGTGAATTTCAATGTGTGCACAGTAATAGTGAAGTTTTACATGTTGTGTCTAGTCTAGTCTAAGGAAACACACCTCTTTCCCCAAAACTACAGTTTGTCAGAACAAATGTAAAAAATTAAAGATGATTTGTTTTGTTCCTGAGGTTTACTTACCAAAACTGAACACACTAGAGGAGATTAAAGGTTGATTTTGATGTCTCTTATTTAAGTGCTTGTTCTGCCATCTAGTGGTTAATATAATATATCACACATCATCAGTGATCTACATTACACTTCAGAGACTAAAAGTATAAAAGCATATACAACTCTGTAAGTGTGGACTTAGGTTTTATTCAGTATTGAGCTGCAGAATTAGTCTACATAGTTGTCATTCAGTGGAAAACAGTTAAATAAGGAGCCATTACAAATTTTCGTTTACAAATTTACATTGAACAATTTCTGAAGCAGTGTTAGCACCTAAACTTGTGTCATTTGAAATGTAGAACTAAATTTTCTTCTATCCCAGATAGGAAATGAGTGAGGTCCAATTATGGCCCACATTTGGCTCACATGGTGCTGTGGAATGATGATAGTGTCTGAATCTGATGTTGAAACACAGCTAGAGCTTACACAGTATGTTACATGTGGACACAGGGCAAAATTTTTTGCCTTGAAAGTGACAGGTTTTGGCTGTACATAGAAATGCTGTATAAACATTTCACATGGTAGGTTGTATTTGACCCGCAATTGGCCCAAAGTCCAATTACCATGAATGTGGCTGTTTCCAGTTGGGTCAGTTTGATCGAGCTTACAAATGCCATTGATGGTCCCCAATACAAGTGCCATATTTGGCCCACAATCGTCTGCTATCTGGGATGTAAGGAGCTGTGGCCCGACTTTGGCTACATATGGCTTGAGACACTTCTCCTTTTTATTGCAAATACATACAAAATTTTAAGGTCATAGCTTCATTGTCTATCTATCACATAGAAATGATACAAAAAGTCTGAGAGACAGAGGGCAGTGGTTGAGTTTGCTAGCACCAACAGTTTTAAACCACAGACTGGGTCTTGTCGTTGTGTCTGTCGTGATCGTCGTAGCGCTGGTACTGTTCTCCGAGCAGCGGCTGTCTGCCTTCCATCTTGTATGTTCTGGAGCGTACGGCGCATGTGGTGATGGCAAAGATGATCGCCACCACAATGAGGGCTGCTACCACAGCGATGGTGACGATCTCAGTCAGAGTGATGGGGCGCGCTGGAGACAGAATCAGTGGTTATATATATGTTATGACTCATTATGAAGCATGTATTTAAGCTCTTAAGAACCATTTGTTCCTAAGAACTTGCATTGTGTTCCAGGTAAAAACTACAAATCAGGCTTCTTTTATTGCTTTCTGGTTTTCTGAAACCTTTGGAGATGTCCACTGTCACAATGTTTCTGCTCTAACACATCTAATGAGATCATTTTTCTGCCTCACTGGGGCAGCCATGGGCTTGTGGTTAAGGAACCAGTGACAAGGTTACTGACAAGACCCAATTAAATTGTCCTTGAACAAGGCATCTAACCCTCAACTGCTGTATCGTGGAAGGATGCCCACCTCTCCAGGCCAGTACTATCCCTTCCCCATAGTCAAGCTTACCAAACCTTTCCTTAATCTAAACATGTCAAACAAGTAAGCAGCAATAACTTTAGTCATTATATACATACATGGCCAGTCAGCCTCATAGGAATAACCCAGGTTTTCTGGAGCTGGGACAAACATCTCTGCATTGGTGATGGGAGGCCAGAAAGGGACCATGTTGTAGTCTCTATTATGGCCAATGGGTGCATTCTCCACAGGATATATAGCAGACTCTAAGATAAATATAAGCAGTGTGCTGTTATTCACAAACAACAAAAGCATAAAACATTGAATAAAATATTTTAAGCAATAAGAAAGTACTTTATTATATATTAGGTCATCTGCAAAAATTCATATAAAAGTTCATTTGTGTTCATAGTTAAATTAAAAAAGGAAACATCATTTATTATTTAATAAATATATTATAAATGAACATATTTCTTATACATAAAATGACATATTTCAAGCCTTTTTTGTATTAATGTTGATCAGTTTGGCTTATAGTTAATGAAAACCAGAAATCCAGAATCTCAAATTATTAGATTATTTCATTTCAATATCAACATCAAAACAGACTCAAAATATGTCACTTCATGTGTAATGAATATAACTAAATAAAACACAAAAGAATTTGATATACAGTAGCAGTCAAAAGTAGGCACACAAACTGTAGTCATCCAGACTATGAGGAAACACATAAGGAATCATGTAGTAAACTTAAAAGTGTTAAACAAACCAAAACATGTTTTAGATTTTAGATTCTTCAAAGTAGACACAAAACTGAGGCCTCAAACACATTAAGAGGCAAGACATGCTAGTTATGAACTCTTGACAAGGCACAGCTGTTAACTGAAAGTCATTCCAGGTGACTACCTCATAAAGCTGACTGAGAAAATGCCAAGAAAGCTGTCATCTAAGCAAGAGGTGCCTACTTTGAAGAATGTAAAATATAAACATATTCTGGTTTGTTTAACACTGTTTGTTTGCTAAATAATTACATATGTATTTCTTCATAGTTTGGATGACTTTAGTATTAATCTACAATGCAGACCATTTTTACATCATGAAAAACCACTGAATGTCCAGAAGTGTGTCCAAACTTTTGATGTGTACTGTAACTTTTGGAGATGCCTACACTACACAATATGCATAACACAAATATTACATGAAGTATTAAACAGGATTTTAATATTTTAATATATTAATAGGCACCAACTTAGTGACGACTGGTCACCCTCCCCCTTAAAAAAGTGGGGTGGATGGAGGGGGGCAATACAACTTAAAAAAACATGGCTGGAAGGGGTCTCAGATCAGCTGCCACGTTGATTGTAAGGTGGACACTACCCCTGACTGATTTTCTTGGCCAACCTAGTGTACACTTGGTCCATCTAACTTAAGTTGGTGACTTTGACTCTTTCAGCCTTCTCTCCTCATTTCTGCTCTACACTTTGATGAAATAGAGTAAATAACATAATTTTTGGTGCGTGTGTTACCTGGATGTCTCCTGAGCCACTCATCAAAGATGGCATCGGTGAAAGTATGCAGAAGGACAAAGATGGGATCGTTGGGGGACAGGTGTGTTGTTCCTCCAGTCCCGTTCAGGAACAGGTGAGCCAGGTTGTGCAGACTTCGCACCACTGGGTCATAGGTTCCCTCAGGAGCACTGTAACCTAGTAATACAGCACAGAGCATTCTGATTATTATTATTATTATTATTATTATCACAATATAATGAGTCATGCTGTGTAAATGTCAGTACAAAATTTCATACATTCATTCATTCATTCATTATCACACCCGCTTAATCCTTATTAGGGTCGCGGTTAGTCCCCCACCCCCTCACTAGGCGCAGGGCAGGGCATTACACTATTCAACTAAGCCCAGGACAGGGCGCCAGTCCATCACTGGGTGACACACACACACAGACAGACACAGACACACCTACGGACAATTTTTAGAGTACCCAATTCACCTGACCTCCATGTTTTTGGACTGTGGGAGGAAACCGGAGACCCCGGAGGAAACCCACGCAGACACGGGGAGAACACGGAAACTCCGCTCAGATGGGAAATCGAACCCAAGACCCCAGCGCTGAGAGGCGAACGTGCTAACCACTAAGCCACCGTGCCCCCAAATTTCATACATTACATTTACATTTCATTTACAATGTGAGCTCATGTTTTCTGCTTGTTTTAATATCAGAAATGTCAAAAACACGATCAAATCATATTAAAATCTCTTCTCTTCTGCACGCAAATTAGGTACAGATTGAAAGTTTTATTCATTATGACAAATTCATATAGAATGACAGCCTGCTTCTTTTGATTGGAGATGACAGATTCTGAGAGTTATTTATAAAGACTGGACTGTCACTAAAAGGCAGGCTTGTATAATCTCCACTGTTCAGGGATCTGAGCTGATTTACTTTGGAGTCATTGAGTCACTAACAGAGGGAGTATCAGCATGGTGGTTGGTCCACTTCCAACTCAACTAGCGCTGTTGATATGGTCCAAACCTGGTCCACATCCAGCATACAGATCTGGCCCACATATTGCTATTAATGATGGTCCAAAATCAGAACAGGTCGGATTGCCAGAGGCCAAATATTTTTTATTCAATCAAAGTACTTTGACTAAAGAAGAAAAGCTAAATTTTATAAACATAACAATTATTTATGCAAATGAATAAATATTAAATAAATAAATAAATAAATGTTTATATGTACAAAAAGCATTTAGTACATTAATTAATAGTATAAATGACTAGGATGTCAGTATGTGTATCGTTGTCTGTGTGTTTCTTCTCACCTTCAACAGTGTTTCTGAAGCTCTGTGATGAGGTGGAGTAGAACGGTGGAGTGTCAAAAGTGTTCACTTCCAGGCAGGCTGCTATATCCTGAGGCTCTGGAAGCTTCTGCACCATTGGCCGAGCCACATTCCCTGCTGGGTTCCTCCTGATGGGGTTACTCTCTGTACCTGTGGGTTAGGCCATGCTGAGGTTACCTAAAGACCATACTGTCCAAGAGCACAATCTGAAGGTTAAACTATTTACCATTTACAGTGGAACCTCGGTTATCGTTTGCCCTGCTTATTGTAGAATTCTGTTATCATTGAGTTTTTTTGGGGAAATTTTGTCCCAGTTATCGTTCATCTGCCCGGTTTTCATTCACACCCACATGACAAAAAATTATTTCACAAAAAACAAAGCATCCACCCAGGCATTCATTGTTCATTTTGGCTTTGTTTCTTGTTGCTTCTTATTGATAACATTCAACACAAACAAAAACACGTCACACTAAAGCTCACACCTGAAAATGGGTGCATAAACAACTAGCGAACAAGAACCCTGAGAATGGGTGCAAATCAAAGGCTGCCAGCTGGACCACACCGGCACACTCTAAAACAGAGCGTGAACCTGTAATAGTGATGTTAAATTATTATTTATCCATTTCATTAGTCTTTTGTATTTATTTCTCATTGTGTTCTGTATGTTAAACTATAGTTATTCTATATAAAATGTATTTTTGTTAATATTTTGGAGTGTCTGGAACAGATTAATTGTATTTACATGATTTATGGGAAATATTGCTTCAGTTATTATTCGTTTCAATTATTGTCAGGCACTTTAGAAGAGATTAATGATGAGAACCGAGGTTCCAAGGTACTTCCTTTGAAACAAATAAGTTTTAAAACTGAACAGGATTATTTCCTGAAGCTTTTCATCAAGTCAGTAGCCAGACGTTAACATGCTGTATGATTTCGTGGAATGCTTAATGAGTTTAAGGTCATTGACCACTGAGAATGTCTTTGATGTTCCTCTGATGTACCACAAGACACAGAACCCTAGAACTCTTCAGAGATTAATGATTCCTTTTTAATAGCTGCACCTAAATCAAATGGAGTCAGATATTGCTATTCAAAAGTTTGGAAACAGTCACATACAGTGACAAATAGTCAAATAGGTCAGAAAGCAAATTTGCAAAACAACAGAGATCTATGAAGAGAGAAGCTGGAAGTGCTAGGGATTTTAAATAGATGCTCATAGCGTGAGATGAGAATGGAAGGTGACAGATCTCACTGTTGCAGACGGTGCCCAGATTGTCGTAGTCGTCCACACTCTCGCAGATGACGCGCCACTGTGCGAAGATGGAGTTGGAACTGATACTGTTCATGTCAAAGTTGCTGCGAGCGCCCATCAGGTCATCCGTGCAGATGTCACACTGGTTGCCTCCTATCGCAAAGTTCCAGTATGGCAGCGCAAAAGTTGGGTCCCTCAGCATGTCCTGAACAGGGGTGTGAAGTAATTGATGTGTTGTGATGTGATAATTTGAGGTTGGTGATTCAGCAGCATTGAATGTTCACATTGAATATAATTAATTAGACGATTTTTAGGCTTCAATATAAAAGACTGTTATGTTACTCAATTGTCTGTATTCCACCAAATGTCAAATGTCTATTTATATGTGTATAACACATCACTATAAGGGTGCATGTATTAACAGTACTAAGACCATTGTGTGTGTGTGTGTGTGTGTGTGTGTGTGTATGTTTGTATGCATGTGTGTGTATGTATATATGTATGCATGTATGTATGTGTGTGTGTGTATGTGTGTGTTTGTGTGTGTGTGTTAGCACTTCATTTTGTATAAATTGTATAAATTTTGTCCTGCCTTATGGACTGTATGCATCAAAGTCATTAAAACACAATGGAATAGATTGAATCCTTTTATCTTGCAATGTCTGCCACTGAGTTTACAGAAGTCAGGAAATGGGCTTCTCTGTAAGGAGCCTCTTGTGTTTAATGGTGTTAGCTAATCATGTTTGTGATGTGATGGGAAGAGTAAATCTTATCAGCTTTGAGAACAACAGTGTCTTTGTTTCAGAGTGAGTAGCATGACTGACTTAACATCATTACGTGCTTAATGACATTTTCTGCAAATTGTGATAACAAATCATTATCTTCCCCAAACATCTTTGATTTAAGACCATTTAAGGGTTGAAGATGAAAACAGGCAGCACATTTAAGATCTAGTCACTAATTATGATAATTATAGGAAGCTTACCAAATAATATTTATATAAATAATATTATAGGAGCCCTGTCCTGGGCTTAGTTGAATAGTGTAATGCCCTGCCCTGCGCCCAGTGAGGGGGTGGGGGACTAACCGCGACCCTAATAAGGATTAAGCGGGTGTGATAATGAATGAATGAATGAATATTATAGGAATTTATCCCTCACAAACTCCCAGTTTAATAGTTTGTGGTTATTTTATCCAGTAACAGCTTACACAATATAGATTTTTATGATTTTACTAGATACAAAAAGTAGATAACTATACTCCTCTCATCTGCTTTTACCTGCATGTCCCGCTCCAGCTGCAGGAGGTGAAACCGATGCCAGGTCACGAAGCCGGGGCCCTCGTGAGAGAAATCTACACCTCCAAAGCTCGGCTGTCCACCACCCAGGAATGTTTTGCTGACGGAGTAATAGTGAGTCCAGACGAAGTAGTTATAGACGGTGACATTTTCAAACAGAGTACTGTTTCCATCTGGTCCAAACACCTCTGAATAGCGTCGAGTGGTGATCACAATGTCTGGGTGGATGGTACGCTTGGCCCGATCCAGAGCATCTACGAAGGCCCGTTTCTCATTCTCACTCATTGTCATTATATTTCTTCTGACTGAGAGAGAGAGAGAGAGAAAGAGAGAGAGAGAGGGTTTGATGAATTTGGATAATTCTCTCTATATATATTTAATTATATCAGAGTATTATGACCATTCCTTGTTTGGAATGAACTCAGCTGGGCTATCACAGATGCCATATTACAGGTTTTGCTGCATATATAAAATAAGTGATTACACTAGTAGCAGAATGCAAAATGATCATCATGGGCCAAGAGCTAAGAACACAATTTGACGGATGCCCAAAAGAGCATCAGAGTGTGGGTGTACAGAGAATGGACTTCTTATGCATTAAATGCCTTCAAACAGCATAAGAGTGGTGCCCCATGGGCCATCAGCTATACCAGTCAATATGACCCGACAAATCCAATGAGTGACTGACAACTGACACACCACAGTGAACAAGGTATCCTCTATAATGAACACTGGAGTAGCCAGGAACGTGTCAGAGATCACTGTTACATCTGACAATAAAGCATGTACATGCTAAGAAAACTCTTAAACATTCTAAAACCTTAATATTATGAACATTTTCTCCACCTTTGCAAATCTAATTAGCAGCTTTATTCAATTAAAAGTGCATTAATTGAAAGTCCACAGTAATGTTTAATTACTAGTCAAACAAAGAGATGTTTTTGACCTTATATATATATATATATATATATATATATACCACAGCAATGAATAAAAAGAATAATGAGTTTCCCTCACCTACAGGCACCGGCTGGTCACAGTTGGGTCCGGTAAACCCATGCCTGCATCTCCCACAGTCATGACCTGAAAAGTTGCCATTGCACTGGCAGGTACGGTTGAAGAACCTGGCTGGCCAGCGCTCACGGTCATCCCGTCCATCATGAGGATACTGAGGCCCATGAGGACGAGCGTCCACCCGCACTGCTACACACTGACCTCTTCCCAAACTCACTCCACAAGGGTCAGCGGCACGGCCAAATGGAGATGGACAGCACTGACCACTCCGGAGCCCTTCTGGTGTTACACACACCCGTGGAAACTGGGCACGTACAATGACAGCCCACAAGAGCACGAAAACTCCGTACATCCACATAGTAACCAAAACAAGACAGCACTGACTGTTACTTAATGTCTAATGTTTGTAATGTTTCTCCTGATGGTTGATGGTTCTCAGTTGACCTGCATAACACCACTGTATCGCTTGATTAATGAAACTACAGACAACTACAAAGCCTTCACTGCTGGACTTCTCTCCATCCCAAACATCCCATTAACTCTTATTGGCTGTGCACTGGCCAAATAAGCAAGGCAGGCTTAAATAGAGGATTAGCGCGTGACTTGCTGGATCTCTGATCCCCGCGTGACCACGTCACATTTCCTGCAAAATTGCAGTGGGGGTTTAGCAGGGTCAGGTAGAGCAAGCTTGGCCCCAGGCTGCTGCATTCAGACTACTGAAGCTTCCTCTGCAGAGGGCCCAGTGACACAGCATAACAACTACACACTGTACACTCATGTTTTAAAAATATAGATGCTAAAGGGTCCTTAACAGTCATGCCACAGTAGTTCCTTTTGCCCTGGAGGTGAGAAATGCTCTTTCTCATTGACTGGCAGGTGTCTATTTATTCTGTATCACTGGACACCTATGTTGTTTCAGCTGCATAGATGCCCCTTGAAAATGAAAACATTTTAGTAATTTCAAATATATTAGCGGACCATATATGTGTAGTACTGAGTTTACTGGAGAGTGATGAGACACGTGACATGCAGGTGCGATGGATCACTTACCAATAGGGTATCAGAATGGTATATGTTTATACTTATCATCCAACCACAATCAAATGTACTCTTTCTGGATGACACAATTTATCTGGATATGATGTTTTTTAAATGATGACAAACTGAAATGAAATACGCAGAAATAACAAGGCTGTTTTTAATATGTAAGGAGTAGAATGTACAGATAATTGCATGAAAATTTAAGTAAGTAATAATAAAAAAAATAATTACTCCTGTAAAGTATAGGTAAACAAAATTTCTATTTAAGTATAGTAACAAAGTATTTGTACTGCATTACTTGACACCTCTGGTAATACAACTAGTTTTGCATACTAATACAGCTAATTGTAGCATAGTAATACAGCTAATTTTAGCATAATAATACACAAAGTTTTACCACAGTAATACAACTAATTTTTATCACTGGAATACATCAGGTTTTACCATAATAATACAACTAGTTTTAGTAGTAATCTAATTTTCGCATAGTAATACAGCTAATATCAGCATAGTAATACCACTAGGGTTGCCACCTTTCAGATTTTGAAATAAGGGACACCCCTGGCCAGGTTGGGGGGGGGTTGTGGTTGGAGTGTATGTGGCGGAGGGGGGGGGATTCCGTTGTGGATTGGGTGTGGATTGAATGTTGCACTTACTGTATATAATAAAATGTCTTACACTATCAGAGAAACATTATAAAGCGGACTAAAATTGCCTTCAGTAGATGCTATTTTTAAAATCGCACACCATTTTCAGGTGCATCTTAGCAATGCAGACAACACTTTCATTGGTCACGACTCACACTAGTGATGGGCTTTTATGGCTTGGTTTACTTAAAAGACCTCTTACAGCTCCCAAATCGAAAGACTTTTCTTCTTCTTCTTCTTCTTTTGCTGCTTAGCTTAAGCTAGAAATAAAATAATGTCAATTCAACAGTGAATGAAATGAAATAAATGAAGAAATGTAAAAACAACTGAAATAATGAAAAATATATAATTTTTTAAAAATAAATTATATATTCATAGAGTTTTGCATTTTACAGAAATAACAGAACAAAAACAAAAAGAAAAGATTTATATATATGTATCTCACCGCAACATGGTCACATATTTCACAATATCACAAAATGATCAATAATTAATAAAGGAATAGGGCATAATAAAGTAAAATAAGTCAATTATGGTTACAATACAGGCAGTAGTACATACATCATGCAAAAAGAAAAATCACATATTCCCCAACACTTTCCATAATTTCAGTGAATTTTTGTTGACTGTTTTGGATTTCAAAAGTGAGCCAAATATTTTTTATGCATGGACATGTAGAAATAGATTCCTTTTATAAATTTACATATATCCTTTTTCATGCCAAAATGTATTTATTAATTTATTTTTTGTCTGTACAATTACTTGTGTGTAATTATTTATTTAGTCTTTTATATGTGCATCTATTTATTTAAACTTATGTAACTTTTTTGGTCATATGAGGAGAGAGTCTTTTTGTAGCTTCTCTCTCTGTATGTGCCCATGCAACAATTATAGTTAATACTAATGGCGACACACCACCCCCCACCTTACATGGTGTAACTGACCAAACAGGGTGAAACAAATCTGGATCCCAGACACGAGCCGGCTCTGATTGCTCATTTCAAAGAGTCAACTCTAAGAGCCATTTTGTTCGCTAAAGTCCAATTACTCTCACACACATTCTGCTGAAACACGACAGAGAGGGAGAGAGAGCAGCAGATTCACACATATTGTTCTGTTTCAGTTCAACCTTATCTCACCCCCTTTGATAAAAATACGGAACAAAGCGCATATCGTATCGTTTCAATACTGAATGCGACTTTTAATTTACAAATACGAAACGATTCCGTATTTTACGGGATGGGTGGCAACCCTAAATACAACTCACAACTTTATCATAGCAATACAACTAATTTTAGCATAGTAATACATCAAGTTTTACCACTGTAGTACATACAATTTGACTATAGAAATACAACTTTTTTTACTGTGTATGTAATGGTAGTATTACTATTGCAGTATCATGGTTCAACCATGATGGTAAAAAAAAAAATCAGATCCCATCATGCAACCATTGCAGTACCATGGTATTTGTATATGGTACCATGCAGTATCATGGCATATTTAAATGTACTATGGTAAAGCCATCAGATACCATCATAGAACCATGGTAGTGCCACAATACATTGTTGTAAAACACAGTCAACTTCCATTAAATGAACCTGTAGCCTACAACAACAGCCAATAACAAGTTTATTAAAAAAAATATTGTTCTTTGTTCACATACATGCACAAAATGCCTACATATGTGGCAACCAGTATCCCTTACATACACTTCACTCAGCAGTTCCTTAAATAAATATTTTCTATATTAGCTAAATTAAATCTGAAAGCTCTAATAAAAAGTTCAATACCAATTAGATCTTTATCCTAAACTCATTTATCAAGCCAGGAACTATTTAGGAACACTTCTTTAAATGCATACACAGCTTATACATTTAGATTAATAGCTGAATGAAGGTTATAATATAATGAAGCTCAGTAAAAATTTGGAAAGCTCTTTAAAATGTGCTTTTCTTTTGCTGGGTTGAGCACTTCACGAGCCCCACAGCACAGTCATGTGCGCACAGAGCCACAGTCACAGGGCCAATTCTTTCTTTTCCTAAATCACTTATAAAATCTATTCAGCTTTAGTTGTTTGTTTGGTTCTCCAACATTTACTTCTTGGAGGAGGGTGATGTTTTTCACCTGAGCTACAGGGATAATGTAATATAAGACTAGTCTAAATTTTGATTGATGTTGTACAACAAAACTGAAGATTTCAGACAGCAAACACACAAACATCTTATCTGACAGACTACATTTGCAGTTTGTGTGTGTGTGTGTGTGTGTGTGTGTGTGTGTGTGTGTGTGTGAAGATTTGGCGATTGTATAGCTACATCTGATTTACAACAAAGTCCATATGCAAATGCCCATCACTGCCCCTAGAGAGTTATTCCATCCTTACAAGTATATGTTTTTCAATATGAATACAATATATAACAATATATACGTAATATACAAAAAATACTATTGGAATTGCTGGGAAACTCTTAAATACAGTAAATGATATATATATTTTGTAGCTACTGACTTGTTGTTGACATTGTTATAGCTATTTTTCTTGAAGGGCAGGACTTTGTGTGAATCAGATGCCATGTTGAGTGTTACGAGTATTCTCATTAACTTTTAAGCCACTGACTGGTCTACTGTATTGTTTACAATGAACCATTCACAAATTTGACAAAATCTACACTGAGTATTTGTTTAAATTATGAATAAATTTTAACCATGCGGAAAGCAGCATGTCTTCTGTCCTCAATCAGCCATGTTCTTTGAACACAACTCTTACAGTAATGTTGTTAATTTGACACTACTCAGTCCTCACAATGCCCTACAATGAACAAGGGTCAATTGCTTCACTCATTGCTCTCACTGCATGCTGATAGTGACACACCATATCAGTACATAAAAAAACATTTAAACATGCAAATGATTATTTGACTTCTCAAAGTTCTATGTAGAAGCATTGCCATTACTAAAAACCATTGAGCTGTCGTATTTAAGAGTGCAAGACGAACAAGGCATTGTGTGTGTCTCTCTTGGTATTAAACTAAATGTTGCTATTCTGTGACCTGGATTTGATGCCCTTGTGTATATTGCAGCACTCTGAAAACAACTCAAATAACTTTTGTAGGAACATTCCATCTTTTTTCACAGTGTTGTTGTGCATGATCAGACCATCAGAATGTGAATTATGATCTAGAACAGAGTGGTAAAGTGAAACATGGAACTTTTAATATCCCACAAATTAGCCAAATCACCCATCCAATCTCTCTCTCTCTCTCTCTCTCTCTCTCTCTCTCTCTCTCTCTCTCTGATCTGATTAAAGGTAATTAAACCATATTCTGGATCTGAACTGATACAGCAGATCCAGGCACTCAAACAAACAAGTTTAAACTGTCTGGCCATAACAAATTTTCTTAGCGAATCACACTGTGACTGATGCATTTCATAGCACAGAGAAGCATGTAATATTTCTGTAACATTTCAATTATTACATTTATTCATCCCTGCTGGATTCAGAATGCACATAAGCTTCAGGCGGTGCAATTGTCTCCTTAGCTTTCTTTTATTGCTATTAATTAGCTGATATCACTGGGACATTGGAAATGTACCCAAGGGAGGTGTGAGGTTTTAATTAAGAGCCTGTCTTGTGAGTTTTTTTAATATGTGGATGAGAGAAAAGGGAGATGCGTTTGAGGATGCTGAAGGCATGCTGGTTTTTAGTTGTTTTGTGCATTTCTGAACTTGAAACTACTGAAGATGCTACACTGTACAGCCAACTGCATGGAAAGCCAGAGAGAAGGAACACAATCACTAGACAAAAAGGAAAAGAAAAAGGAAAGAAATGTGATCGTTAGAAGAGTCTGTTTCAGGCTGACCTGAGAACAGTTTTGCTGTTACTCGCCGATCTGGGAACTGCTTTTGCACTGTTGTTAAGACCTTCCCAGAGCTGTAATTCCAGGCAGTTTTAAGAGTTATAATCAGGTCACCACCAGATCACAACATAATCCTAGTCACATTTGAATGGAACACTGAACTACAAAACTTTTCACTTAGTTTGGTTTGGCAAGAGATACTGAACCTGAAGCATACAGCCATGTGCTCAAGCTCTTTGGATTAGAAATAAAAACTATGCATATGAGGCAAAATGGAATACACCCAAATTGTTCAATTGTTCATTTAAAAGCAGATTGCAAAGACCATAGTGAAAACCAAAAACACAGCTCCTAAATTTAGGTAAAATATAGTGATGTGGTGACGGTATTTTGTCAAGAGTTAATGACTTGCATTTCTTGCCCTCTTCAGTTAGACCATCAGTTGTGCGTCTACTTTGAAAAATCTAAAATCTAAAACATATTTTGGTTTGTTTGACACTTTTAAGTTCGCTACACGATTCCTTATGTGTTCCTTCATAGTCTGGATGACTTCAGTATTAATGTACAACATCGGAAACAAATAAAAACACTGAATGAGAAGGGGTGTCCAAACTTTTGGCTGGTACTATAGTAAAAAAAGTAAAGAGTCATATTTTATATACATTACATATACAGTGACATTTCAATCCTTTTTTGTTTTAATGTTGATCCGTATAACTTATAGCTCATGAAAAATAAAAAATCTAATTTTTAATATTTCATTATACATTAACATATATTACTATTTTAATAATATCAATATTTTATTTGGAATTTTGAGCAAATTATTATACAAACAGTATCAATAATAAAACAAACAAACAAACAAAAAAGGCTTCAAATATGCCATTTCACATCTATTGAATATAAAATATATAACCGTTTACCTTTTTGAATTAAATTCTGATCAGAAATTTATTTTTTTCACAATAATCTATATTTTTGTGTTGAATTATATCTTCTTACATGAACTTACATTGAAAAATGTTTTTCACTTGTTTGGAGATACTTGCTTTTCTTTGGACAATTATCATATTTTGATTCTTTAAATGTATAAGACTGTTTGTCTTGCTAGTTTCTGCTAGAGTAGAGTTATGAAACTCATAATATGTTAAGCATCTGACCTGACAGGGGCCGTTTTATGGATTGTAGGGTCATGTGAACTGGCTGAGCCTCCCTTCATACAGTTACACATTCACGCATACTAGTCGCAAGGAATGTACTTGGATCTGTCTAAAGGGAAACTACACAGCTCTATAAGGTGATAGGTCAGTAGGTTGTATAGCTTTAAACTCTGAGAAGAAACAGTGAATGAAAGAGATGCTGAGATGGAGTCACTATTTCTTGAAACTAATATAGTTTTATTCACCATCACTTTTCTCAAAGTCTAGATCCAACTGTTGATTGCTTTGTTTGTACTCTCTGGTGCTAACATATTTTAGAATAGCTTGATGATAGCCATGTGGATTTTGCACACACACTCGTGACATCTAGCTTCTTCCCCTTTTCTTACTCGCCTCCATCCCCCATCCCTGCCCCTCTCCTCTCTTCTGCTCCCCATCCTTCATTCCCTTCTCTGAGAGCAGACTTTGCAGGAGGAGGTCATGTGAGTGAATGTGACTGTGAGTGTACTGTTAATCCTGCTTTTGGTCAAATAACAGCTCAGTGGAGCCTTTTAGCACAAAGTACAGGCCAGAGCACACTAACCCAATATTCTGCAACAATAACCAGCAAACCCAAAATGTCCAATTGGTGGTTTGTGTAAGATTGAGAGTTTCTAGAATGTTCTCCCTCATTCACACTGACTCACTCGTCTGCTCTTATGCTGCATTAAAGAAAAGTTCTATCTTTGGGCCTAAAGCAAGATTCATAAAATAACATTTCTATCACTTTATATTTCACTGTTGATGAGTTTGGCTTATAGCTCATGATCAAATAATCAAATTAGAAGGACAAATTAACTTTTTCACAATATACTAAACTCAAAATCTAAAAATCTGAAAATCTAAAAACTACTTCAAGTCCATAATCAATTTTATGCCTGTTACCAAGCAAACAACAAAATACAGAGAGCTAAAATGTAAACATGTGATTGGGAAAATTAAGTTATTGTTAGTTAGACAGCTATCATAGCTAATGAAAAAAATAACAAAGTATAACCAACAGAATGTTTTTGTAACCTTGATTGAATAAACAATATTTTATGGGCAGTCATGGCTTTCCAGTTTCATTTGTCAATTTCATGCAATTTCTCATACGTTTAACTGAGCGTATGTAGTTTTTTTTTATCTGGCTTATTTTTGTTGCCATTAACACATTTTGCAGAATGAACACATGTACTGTAATGGAATTAATTTTCACCATTTTACTATTAATGCTAGTGTGCTTGTTATAGTTCCTGTGATTGTGTTTGTTGAACAATTTTTGTTAAAAAATGATGGCGTATTATGGATAATGATGGTGTCTGGTGAAAAATGATGGTTTTTATTGCCGTTTGTATTGTGTTTGTATTATTTATATTATTGTGTTTGATGGAGAATAATGGTGTTTGATGGAGGATGTTGGTGTTTGGTGGAGAATGATGTCTGTGAGAGATGGTGTTTAATGGAGAGTGATGTATTTAGTGGAGGATGTTGGTGTTTGGTGGAGAATGATGTTTGTGAAAGATGGTGTTTAATGGAGAGTGATGTGTTTGCTGGAGGATGTTGGTGTTTGGTGGAGAATGACGTCTGTGAGAGATGGTGTTTAATGGAGAGTGATGTATTTAGTGGAGGATGTTGCTGTTTGGTGGAGAATGATGTTTGTGAAAGATGGTGTTTAGTGGAGAGTGATGTGTTTGGTTGAGGATGTTGGTGTTTGGTGGAGAATGATGTCTGTGAGAGATGGTGTTCAGTGGAGAGTGATGTGTTTGGTGGAAGATAATGGTGTTTGGTATAAAATGATGTTTGTGAGAAATAGTGTTCAGTGGAGGGTGATGTGTTTGGTGGAGGATATTGGTGTTTGGTATAGAATGATGTTTGTGAGAGATGGTGTTCAGTGGAGGCTGATGTGTTTGGTGGAGGATGTTGGTCTTTGGTGTAAAATGATGTTTGGAAGAGATGGTGTTTAGTGGAAAATGATGTGTTTGGTAGAGGATGTTGGTGTTTCATGGAGAATGATGTCTGTGAGAGATGGTGTTTAATGGAGAGTGATGTATTTAGTGGAGGATGTTGGTGTTTGGTGGAGAATGATGTTTGTGAAAGACGGTGTTTAATGGAGAGTGATGTGTTTGGTGGAGGATGTTGTTTGGTGGATAATGACGTCTGTGAGACATGGTGTTTAGTGGAGAGTGATGTGTTT
>BRDA01023926.1:0-17780 GCA_036984385.1 Crenuchus spilurus
AATATTGACATTTGCCATCTCCACATCACTGCATTCAGTTTTTATTCACAATTTGTTTAGTGTCCCAACTTTTTTGGAATCCGGTTTGTACTTTTTATTCTGTCATCAAGCATCAAGCATTTGCAGAAAAGCCATGAACCACAACTCATTTTGATCATTTTACTCATTTTACCAGTTATGCCAACTCCCAGGGTCCATTTCCTAGTCCTTCATCACTCAGCAAAGTCAGACAGACTTTCCTACCTCTAAACAGCAAACAGTAAAAGTGGCCAATCTCACCTCCCTGTTCAAGCAGACCAAAACTTGCTTATCTATCATCTTATGTGTAGTAATATCACACTGCATTCATCTGAGCGTAACCCCAGTGGGAGATTAGATAAGACAAAATCACTGAACTGAGAAAATGACAGGGCAGTTATCAGACCCAGCACACTGGCAACAAATGGGAATGATTAAGAGACACAAAGTAACCAAGCTTAAAGTGCTATTTTTGTCCAGTAGCATCTCTAAGGGATGACCAGGAAGTCATACTTGAGATCATGCCCAGTCTGTGGACCTATTAACTCCCTTAAATCTGTCAACATCCTAAGGGTAATGAAAAAAGACTTGCTGGTGGGTTCATGAGTGTAACTTTCTTTCAAAGGACAACTTCACAATTCTATATTCTCAACTGTATTCTCATTATCCATGCCTATCATTGCTGATTTCTATCACTGGGCAGTGAAGTATGTCAGAGTATGGTTACTACACCAAAACCAGAACCTTACAAAAACCCTGCTTTTGCCTCACTGGCCTGTATTGCCTCTAGCTCCAGATGTCTCAGTTCAGCTCAGGTATGTTATGGGTCATATGACAGGGGCCATATAATATTTCACCAGACTGTCCAGTGGTCAGTGTTAAAAACAATATTATTTAATAAAACATATTCCAAAAGCAGTGGTTGCCAACTCTACTTAAACCCTAATAAGCCTCACCTGAATCATCTAATTATTGCCTTCAGAAGTACTTTATTAGCTGAATAAGGTGTGGATTAGGTTGAAGTTGAAATATACTGGAAGGTAGATCTTGGTGATGACTGTTCACGATATAGGTGTAAACAGCAGGATTCCTGCAGCTAATAAAGGGAAGGTAAATGTATGTTTATATGCATTTTAGAGCATATAACTCTAATTTTGGGACTGCTGCTTAAACTAAAGGTTTACTTTAATGTTTATATTATGTCACAGATTGTTAGTTAACAGTTCTTAGTATAGCAAGTAGTAATATTTCACAAAATATTAAATAACTTATCTCATGTTATACTGAATAGGTCAGTATCAGTAAAAAAACAGTTTTTATAATCTGTTGTCAAGCAGCATTTTATGTGTTTTGTGTGTTCTTTGCATAGTCAAAATTTTATGTTGAGAGATACTAAACATTGGCAGGACAAACATAATTTATTGTGCTACATAAAGGCAAAATCAACAAAAATAGCCAAATATTCTTAAGAATTAAGATTGTACATCTCCTGTACAGCTTCCTCCCTATCCCAGAGATTACGTTTTCCAGTTTTGGAAGTAGCCTACATCTTTCAAGTTCTTTTTGTTCCCCCACCTCAACACTTACCTCCCTCAATATCTGGGGTTTGGGGACTCTTGGTTGCTATAGCTACAGCACACATGGAACTGTGACCATTTCTTGGGGAGAAATAAATAGAGTCTATGTCCTATTTACAGATAGTGATGGAGAACGAAAGAAACAAGCAGTCACAGAGGTCTCGAGGGGGGAGGAACAGGTGTCGTATCTCCTCTATTATCTATAAATATGTGAGGCAGGATGCAAAGTAGTGTTCCTGTGCTCAGAGTGTATGGTGATGAAAGCACAGGTCCAGATGCAGCTGTCTGCAAGAGGCCAGATACGTGCCTGGAGTCTTCTGAGACTCATATGTTTCTCAATGGAACAACTCCCTGAAATGGAACAACTCTCTGCACTGCAAACCAGGCCTGAAACGAAGACAGGGAGAGTAAACCATCTGAGGGCTAGAATTGATTTTCTGATTCGCTTCCTCAGAGGGAAGCTCATACAAGACCAAATAGTCTCAAATGGGCTGTTTGCGGCTTTTGAGGTCATGCTGGAGAATAATATGGTGCCATGTTTCCAGGATTTGAAGATATAAAACTGTGAAAACTATGATAAATCACCAAAACACGATGTAAAGATGCTGCCCTAAATTAAACAAATAAATAAATACAGAGAAGGAAGCCATAAATCTAGTCAAGAAAGCCCAATGATGCTTCCTGATCAAGGTTCACTGCATTTTTCCAGGACAAAGGAGCATATTTGTATTCATAACGAAACTTTTTTTAAATAGAAGAAATGTAAAAAGCCTGGAGTCACGGCAGGGTAAGAGAAGTCAATGCAACTTACAAAAAATTAATTGAAATAGAATCTGGAACAATGATGCTAAGGTAATAAAGACGTAGCCTTGAGGGTACCACCCCAGTGACAAGGGCTAGCTTTTTCCTAGAATGGTAAATCCAAGCCAAGAACAATTTAACATCCTTTATTTTCAAAAGTGTGAGGTTTATATATCCAATGCCAATCTAATAAAATATGTCTGGGTCAGCTCCAATACTGATCTTTTAGATGAGATTGGAAAGAGATGAAAATCTACACAGGGAAGTGAGAGGCAAGTCTAGTAGAGATATTCAGCTTTTTTTTTTTTTTTTTGCTAAACAAAAACCAGTTCAGTTTAGGTAAGATATGATGTCCTGCCAATTATATGAAAATATTAATGCATCATTTGTAATATGTATATACATTAGGACTGTCAAACAATTAAAAAATTTATCGCGATGTGTCATATAGCTAATCACGATTAATCATAAGCGATTACGCCACACATCACTAGGAGTCACTAGTGCATGTGAGTGCAGAGATCACTGAAACTGCAGAGAAGAGGTGGTGTCTTGTCACTGTGTAAACAAATGTGTCTCATTCATTTTATAAACATTTTGAAATGGGAAGAAGAAACAAAGCCCTTTGGACAGGAATATATTGAAATGCCCTGCAAGTGAAAAAGGCAAAAATCACTAAGAAGATCATCTGATCTTTAATGAAAATACACTTGATAAACCAGTTTATTTATTTACATTCTTTTTTATGTATGATTATTGTTTTTAGAAATTATTTTTATTTAGAAAGTATTTTTTTCTTATGTAAATACACTTGGTGTGTGGTTTTTGGGTTCCTGAAACGGATTCATTCAAAGCATTTCAATACATTTTAAAGTTTAAATTTAATTCAATATACAAGCACATTGAGTTATGAGCTCTGTCACAGAATGAATTAAACTCGTAAGTCAAGGTTCCACTGTATAGTGAAAAATTTCAATAAAGATTATTTTTAAATGGCAAAGGCAGGGGCCTTGCATCATCACTCACACAACATTTGATGCAGAAAAGCAACCTTTACTCCTCTAGTCTTAACAATGCCATGTGCAGTCAAGTCTCAACATGAACTATGGATGATTTGCAGGGCCAAATAGAATTTGCATTAATGCACTTTTTTATTGCACTAAATTGAGATTGCGTGATATTGACATATATTGTATAGAACTGTCCCAAATAGAACTTTCTGGGTTCCTGAGCTTTGGTAGTAAACTACAACAGACATTAGAATACTGTACTTTCCAAAGTGCCATGAAGGTTTTAGCATGTGTGACATTGCTGTTAAACTTTGTTTTTAATGATGGACAGAAGCAGTTTCATCCTGGCTGCTGCACAACAAAAATCAAGTGAAGATTGCTAGCTACAACTGTCTCAATCCTTTAACCTGTCAAACAATAACTACTATTTATAGCATTTAGGGGAGACTAAATTGTCACTACATGCATCCAATAAACTATTGTCCAAATTGAAACTTTCTGTTGGGTGATATTTCCATTTATTGCAGCATTTATATTTACAAATTTCTTTGCTTTAAGCAAAATAGTGCTGTCCCAAGTGATTAAATGCCTAGATATGTTCAGATATTAAATATTAGATTGTGATCCAGGCACATATGTTCCAAACCTTCCACTTCGGTATTCTGGAAACACAGTGTTCTGTGTTGCCATTTTATACAAGAGTCGTATGTTTCCATCACCACAAAATAGTTGGTATCCTGTAATCTATCAATTAGTGCAGCTTGTACACTCATGTTCTAAACTGGTCCTGAAGTATACATAAACATTAACCTACATATAAACAACAGATGCTGAGGAATGCTGCCTTCCACAAAGATAATTTTCTCCTCAGTGAACTATGCACCAACATGTTAGTTTGTCCTATATATTTATTCACTCTTTTCAGAATAATTAGCTTAATTGACAATAGAGGTTTCTCAGTCATGTTCGACAACCTGGCATTGTGCTTGAGGTTCAGACTTGCATATATGTACTGTATGTATACACACACATATATATACAATCCCCAAATGACTTATTCACACATTGAGGCCCAGTATATATTCACACACTGTAGTGCTAACACTCAAAGACCAGTATATGCACTGCTCAAAAAAATAAAGGGAACACTTAAACAACACAATGTAACTCCAAGTCAACCACACTTCTGTGAAACCAACCTGTCCAGTTAGGAAGCAACACTGATTGTGCATCAATTTTACCTGCTGTTGTGCAAATGGAAGAGACAACAGGTAGAAAGGAGAGGCAATTATCAAGACAACCCCTATAGAGGAGTGGTTCTGCAGGTGGTGACCATAGACCTTTTCTCTGTTCTCATCCTTTCTGGCTGATGTTTTGGTCACTTTTGCTAACCCTACCATAGAGGTAGCATGAGGCGATGTCTACAACCCACAGAAGTTGCTCAGGTAGTGCAGCTCATCTAGGATGGCACATCAATGCGAGTGGCAAGAAGGTTTGCTGTGTCTGTCAGCACAGTGTCCAGAGCATGGAGCAGATACCAGGAGACAGGCCAGTACACCAGGAGATATGGAGGGGGCCGTAGGAGGGCAACAACCCAGCAGAAGGACCGCTACCTCCTTTGTGCAAGGAGGAACAGGAGGAGCAGAGCCAGAGCCCTGCAAAATGACCTCCAGCAGGCCAATAATATCCATGTTTTTGCTCAAACTGTCAGAAATAGACTCCATGAGGGTGGTATAAGATTCTGAGTATGATTCCAAATCCAGACCTCCAAGCGGTAATAATTTTGATTTACATTGATCATTTTTATGTCATTTTGTTCTTAACACATTCCACTATGCAATAAATAAAGATTTTCAACTGGAAAATTTTATTCATTGAGGTCTAGGATGTGTTATTTTAGTGTTCCCTTTATTTTTTTGAGCAGTGTATATATGTACAGGGGGTCTTAATACAGCCAAAGCCAATCCATTACAATATGGTTGGATGAGTTCTAGTACTGGTCTTTAAGATGAGATTGGAACATCTTTAAAGTTTAGTAACTTTGTCAGACAGAAGAGCTGAATTTGATGCTGCTCTTACAGTAACTCGGGATTTGTGATGTCTTGCTGTCTTTAGTACAGAGAATCTGATCAGGAGAAGCAAACTGGCACTCCTCTCCTCATACCCAATGACATGGCATCTCCAGAGATTCTCAGAGTATAGGATTCTGCCCCCAGCCACTCTTTCTG
This sequence comes from Crenuchus spilurus, assembly GCA_036984385.1. Classification (NCBI taxonomy): domain Eukaryota; kingdom Metazoa; phylum Chordata; class Actinopteri; order Characiformes; family Crenuchidae; genus Crenuchus; species Crenuchus spilurus. The sequence continues at coordinate 5,635 of BRDA01023926.1, forward strand.
TTTCTACCTCAGGACTGTCAAAATGTCAGAACTATAAAGGTCAAGCAAAAGATAGAAGAGAGGGAGAGAGAGATCAGATACACATATCAGCTTATCGTTCCCTTGGCCCCATTCATTCTGGTTAATGTTGAGTGAGTCACACCACCGGTCAGAGAAAGACCCGCTCAGCAGAGTGCAGCACCCAGGAGGGACCTGAAAGCTACCCTCAGAGATGCTATTCATTTAGTTAACTCAATACAGATAAAACATAAATGATTACCAATGTAAAAGTAACTGATATAGATTTCATAAATGAGTGATATGCAGCTATTCTCTGGACTCTTTCATTTCTGATATTATTTCTATGTGATTGTTATATAGCGACTATAAATGAAAAACTGCTTTAATGTGCTGACTGCCAGAGCATGAAGTATAAATTAAAATGTTTTCTTTTTGAGTAAAGGAGTGTCATAGTGAACCTTAAAGTTTCAAAATTATATAATTCCCTTGACAACTAAGCTGCAAAAACAGCTCATTTTGAATTCACAATTCTTGTGACGTAACTAAAACAATAATACTTGCATGTATCAGTCCAGAGCAGTGTATCAGCCCAGGCCTGGTGGTTACGGATCAGGTTTTGTGACCAGAAGATTGCCGGTTTTATCCCCTCGCAGGACATGACTGAAACAATGAGCAAGACACCTAACCCCCAACTGCTCCCTGGGTCCCATGGATAGAGGCTACCCACTGCTTCACTGTTCACTAGCCTGTGTGTTTCACTGCACAGATGGGTTGAAAGTGAAGGTCAAACTTCTCTTTATGCAAGAACATTGGCCTTTGTCAATGGCCATTGGCTTTCACTTTACCTCCACTTTTTCACGCTTATAAAGAGCTCTATAGCCTGGGCTGCATACTGAATGAAGCACAATCCAGACCAGCCAATCAGAACCTAGATCATTTACGTACTTCAGTCTTGAAGGCATAGTAGCAAAATCACCCTTTTAATACTAAGGGACCAAGAGAGGACGGAAAATGCACAAAATGACCAATCAGTCAGTGTTCAAAGAACAACTGTCTTGGTTCAATGCTGTCTATAGAAGTAAGAGCATTCAACAGCAGAGCAATTTAAACCCATATGCCTGGTTTATGAAGGACAAATGGACATGCACAATAAAGCTGGATTTTATTATGTATATTGCCAGCTGTTGCCTACTGCAATCTACAACGCTCGTAAACTGAGGTAAATGTACATTTGAACACACCTTCTCAATCAATGTTTTTCTTTTTTTATTTGTTCCTGCATTGTAAATTAATATGAATTAATAATTATTTATTAATAAATTAATTATTAATTAATTATCAATTGTTATTATTAATTCTAATGAATACCTGCATTGTAAATTAATATTAATTTAAATTAATAAGTCATACAGACTATGAAGGCACACATAAGGAATCATGTATTAAACAAACTCATTAACCTAAACAAACAAAGTCATGAACTCTTGACAAGGCACAGCTGAAAGCCATTCCAGGTGACTACCTCATAAAGCTGACTGAGAAAATGCCAAGAAAGCTAAAGAATGTAAAATATAAACATATTCTGGTTTGTTTAACACTGTTTTGTTTACTAAATAATTACATATGTGTTTATTCATAGTTTAGATGACTTCAGCATAAATCTACAATGCAGACCATTTTTAAATAATGAAAACCACTGAATGTTCAGAAGGTGTGTCCAAATGCTGACTGGTACTGTATACATATACACAAGTGAGCCTAAGCATTATGATCAATGTGTCATCAAAACTGCTCCAATTTTTTAAGTCCTGGACTCTACAAGACCTCGTGCTCTGTGGAATCGGGCACAGGCAGAAGATCCTTTAAGTCCTGTAAGCTGTGAGGTGGAGCTACCACAGGCCAGACTTGTTGTTCCAGCACATTCTACAAATGATTGAATTTGGAAGCCGCTGTTGCTAGTTACTGACCACTGTTGACCAGGAACACCTCACAAGCCGTATTATTTCAGAGATGCTCAGAACCAGTCTTCAGAGCATTGTACTGATTTGGTCTTTGCTGAAGTGGCTCAGATCCTCAAACCTGCCCATTTTCCACACATTCTACTACAACCAACTTAATGTCTAATATTCTAGACCTTCACGTGTGCCTTTGTTATGAGATAATCAACATTATTTGTTTCATCTGTGAGTGGTCATGTTTTGGCTTAGTGGTGCTTATTAGCTCATTGTTTAAAGCCAGTTATCTTAGCAAGTGTTACTTTGACATGCTGTTGGAATGCTTCAGTAAGGCCTGGAGCAGGACAGCAGAGGAAACGTTTCATTTCTAATTCTCATGCATTCTCAGCATTTCATTCTTTTTATAATTAAAATGATTTGTATCTGTTATATCGTGTTGTTTCAAAATAGGAAACAATTTAACAGTCAAAAATGAATTGTATAATTTTTGGGTTGGATATTTGCTGGCTGGAAAGAAGGTGCACCACTGCTCTATTATTATGGACACTTCCTTGACACATCTGATGTTTGAGGTCAGTCGTCAGTTTCTGTATGAGCTGTATTTTTTGTTCTTGCTTAAGTCAGTTTTACTGGTTTAGCTGTTACCAAAAGCCCTCCCATTACATCCTTACTGAAGCCATGTTTTCTGCTGGTGTTGGTCCATTATGTTATATCAAATCACCGCAGCCATCTAGCAGGACATTTTAGAGCACTTCATGCTTCCCTCTGCTGACAAATTTTATGAGATGCAAGCAAGCAAGAATTGGCACCTGCCCACAATGCAAAAAGTACCAATACCTGGTTTAATAACCACAGTATCACTGTGCTTAACTGGCCAGTAAACTCACCTGACCTAAACCCTACAGAGAATCTATGAGTTATTGTCAAGAGGAAGATGAGGGACACCAGACCCAACAATGCAGACGAGCTGAAGGCTGCTATCAAAGCAACCTGGGCTTCCATAAAATCTCAACAATGCCACAGGCTGATTGCCTCCATGCCATGTCACACTGATGCAGTAATTCAGAGCCCTGACAAAGTATTGAGTGCATATACTGTACATACTTTTCAGTAGAACAACATTTATGTATTAAAGATCATTTTTGACTGGGTCATATAATATTCTAATGTTTTTAGATTTTATGTTTTTTGAGATCTGATTTTGGGGTTTTTTCCATTGGCTGTAAGCCATAATCATCAACATTAAAATAAATAAACACTTGAAGTAGACACTCTGTGTGTAATGAGTCTATATACGAGCTTCACTTTTTGAACTGAATTACTGAAATAAATGAACTTTTCCATGATATTCTAATTTTTTGAGATGCACCAGATCTTACTATGTTTGTCTCTTTCTTTCTTTCTTTCTTTCTTTCTTTCTTTCTTTCTTTCTTTCCTTCTTTTTCTTTCTTTTTTTTCTTATTTTCACTTGCTTTCTTTTCATTCTCACTTTCTTTCTTTCTTTCTTTCTTTCTTCTTTTTCTTTCTTTTTTTCTTATTTTCACTTGCTTTCTTTTCATTCTCACTTTCTTTCTTTCTCATTCACATTCCTTCTTTCTTTCTCTTACTCTTTTTTACTTACTCTCTCTCTCTCTTACTCTTTTTGAATATACAGCTTATAGTAAATCTATGGAATGCTGACTGTTAAGTGTGTATTCACCTACATTCAAATTTGTTTGCGCACACACACACACACACACACACACACAAAACCACAGAGATAAATTCATAGGGAAGACATATGCAATAACAGCAAGCATTAAAGAAAGCTTTCACCAACCATCAGAACCTGTGCATTTATCAAACAGCACTACAGCACTAAATCAAAAAGTACTTTAACACAGATCTTAAATCTCCACCCACAGCTCCACAAGACATTAAACAACACTTCATAAGCAGTGAGTTAAAGACAGAGCTACTACCATGAATCATAATCATTTCACTAATTCCATAACAGTACGATTATACATTTACAGAACATTTACATTTCTTCATCTAAATCCTCATTAGGTCATCCGAGTGTACTATGGGTTCATTTCATTTACTCTCTCTCTCTCTCTCTCTCTCTCTCTCTCTCTCTCTCTCTCTCTCTCTCTCTCTCTCTCTCAAACACACACACTCTGTGTTGGAGTGGCTCTCTGGGCTGATTCTGACAGTGCAATTATTTTGATCAAACACCAAATTATCTCATATCTGCTCAGGCCTGAGAGTGAGCACAGAGCTGCGAGGGAGCGGTCCATGTGAACCTAAAGCTAAAGCCACAGAGACAGAACCTGAATACTGATGACCTTGTTTAGGAGAGGTGAGATCACCCAGTCCCAAAGAGAGCTTCTACAGAGTGCATTTAATTTGAAACAAACAGGTTTAAATGTGAATGCAAAATACTTTCACTTATAAATAAATCTTTTAGAATGATATCCTTTGATATTATGATTTTTTTGCTTTTCCTTTTTTCAGCACAAAGTTCTTAAAAGATCCATTTTATTGAGTCTGAAGAGCCTGTGTGGGTTTCTTCTGGGGTCTGAAAATATGCAGGTCAGGTGAATGTGCAACTTTAAATTGTCCTGGTGTGAGTGTGTATGTCTGTGTGTTCAGCAATAGATTGGTGTCCTGTCCTGATTTTGGCTAAAATAGGAATGACCTACCCTGCACTCACCGTGACCTTGAACTGGATTAAGTGGTCAAAATAATGGATGAATGGATGCGTGTTGTTATTTTTCTTTCCTTCAACAATCATAAGAGATTTTTTTAAAGATGTACAAACCAACAGCTTTAGACTGAGATGTAGCTCCGCCACTCCTACTGAATTCTGTTTTTACTGTGCTGCCCCTTTAAGAGTGAGATGTCTGCTGTTGCTGAATTGCTGCTGTATACAGTTAACATGATCTAACAAAACTGATAGTTCGTAGATTTTTACTCTGTTAGAGTCTGAAACTATCATTTAAAACAAAAAATAACCAGAATCAATGTCTTACATCACCATTGTTATATTGCTCCTCTGTTTAAACAGAACAATACTTGTAGTTATTGTTATAAACAATAAATGTAAACAATATTTACAAACAGTACATAAATATAACAATAGTAATAAGCTTACTGATCAGTACTGAAGAACAGAATGTCATACACTGATCAGTCATAACATTACATTTGCTAATTTGGCTGTTGGTCCTCCACATGCCATCAAACTGGAGATCTGGGGAATTTTGGAGGCCACTAACCACTGATGACTGGGAGCAACCCACAAGCCTTGAGAGATGATCTGGTATCTGGCCATAATGACTGAGTGACTCAAGTCTACTCAACATTTTTCAGCATCCAACAGTTAAAGAGCTTGGCTTGTACTGTAGAATGGTTCCAGTATTTGATTTGATGTTTGTAATAAAATGCTCAGCACATGCAGGTAAGAGTGCTGGGTTTCAGCACTGCGGACAGCTCCCTAAAGCCGCAGCCCAGGACAGCGGCTGCACTTACACGCTTCGCTGAAGACTATGAACCACTTGCATTAGGCTGCACACACCGCTATCATGAACAAGAGCTGCTGCTGCTGAGCTTTAGTGCACATGAGGGTGTTTCTGCTTTATATGCTCATAGAGCTCTCCCCTTTCTACATTCAGTGACCCATGCAAATCAAGAATGTTTGGGCAAGCTAAAACCTGTCATTGTCAATTAATTGTGGTGGAACAAAATAATCCCAACACAGAGAGGCATTTTATTGGCCTAATCTAAACCTGCTCTTGACTCTAATAGTGTAGGTGACCTGCAGAATATTACTGCTGAATATTATCTGTTACACTGATAGTTTCCCATATACTTATGCTCTTAAAATAAAGGTGCCAAAAAGAGTTATGTTTAGTGATGACACATAGAAGAACCACTTTTCCTCAAAGTTAAAAGGTTGTCCTTTGGTATATGCCATCAAGACGTGAGCAGCATATCCGGTACATTGTGAGATAGAGCTACCATAGATCAGACTTGATGTTCTAGCACTTTTTTTTTTTTGCCAATTTTTACCCCTTCCCAATGTGGTAGTAGCCAATTAACCCATCCCATCCATTAGGACTCTCCCCATCACTTTGCAATGTCTCTGACTCTAGGATGGTGAAGACATGCACACGCCTCCTCTGCTGTGTGTGATGCGGCCACTGCCTCTTTTTGAACTACCACTGATACACCGTCACTAGGGAGCCAGCGTGCTCGGAGGAAAGCACAGGGTTCCCAGCTCTGAATAATGGACCAATCAGTAGACACCTGAGCCAGCGGACATTGCAATATCAGAGTGATAGGGAGAGAAAGAGCACCATCTACCCACCCAGAGAGAGCATGACCTCTCTTGGGCCCCGGCTCTTGAAGGCAAACAGTATGACTGGGATTCAAACTCGCGATCCTCTGGTCATAGTGTCAGCATCTTAGCCTGCTGAGCCACTCGGAGCCCTAAAGACCTCAAAAGCTTTGCTACTTCAGAGGAGTTCCAACCCAGTCATTTGGCTGCAACTATTTGGCCCTTCAAAGTGGCTCAGGCCTGTACTCTTGCATATTTTTCTCCAGCATCCAACACGTTGTCTATGAGAATCAGGTGCTCTCTTACCATCTAATATATTCCAGACCTTCACATGTGCCAGTGTTATGAGATAATCAATGTTATTGACTTTGCCTGTGAGTGCTATTAATGTTGAGGCCGATCTTTGTATTTACCCAATACAGAAATGTTCAAACTATGATGAGACAAAACTGGCCAAATGATCTGGCTGTGATCTATGTACAAGTGTGATTTTTATACAAAAGAAATAAGAATTCATATTAATAGTAATGTTTTGTCCTCTTGACAAAAGCTGCTATTTCTAAAGATGATGAATAAGATTTTGCTCAAAGAAGTGCTCAAAGTTCATCTACGTCCACTTTTCAAATGTGTAACGTGAAGCTGTAGCAGGAGGAGAGGATGCAGCGTGGGCATCGGAATGTGGCTCTACTGTAGTGATGAAGCAAACTTGACTGCAAACTGAGGTAAACCTTGACATGAAGACGTACAAACACACATACACACATTCAATGACTGACAAAGAAACAAAAGGAAGATTAAATAGCAAACCATGAGAGATAATGAGATGCCTGTAATCAGTAATCAGCTCTGTAATGACATGACTGGGGAGTGGAGACATGAACAAGACACGTGGAAGAAGTAAACAAAAGAGCAAGTGCAGACAAAGATGGCACATGTGAAACATAAACAAAAGCACATGGCATTTGTAAAAAACCCAGAACACGTGAACTTAGATGAGGCAGAGGCGGGGAATGACAAACTGAGTGGTTACGGTTGAGTAGATATAGTCAATCAGCCATGTTTGGAGTTTAAATTTTGTTTCTTTTAAGCTGTTAGTGTGATGTTGCTAAACACTAGAACACAATATTCATCAACAAGGCTAGTGTAAGACTGATCTTGGATCAGATTTCTTAATATTTATGGTTGATCTTCATCACCAAAAAAATAGGCCTAGCCTATTTGGTGCCCTGGGCAAACAACCCCTCCTAACCCACGTTGACTGGTCTGTGAGATCTTTTATGTAGACCTATAGGCAGGTCTAGAGAAGTTTTGTTGATGTATTTTTATAGAAACAACCTGGTTATTTAAGTGAGTTCTACACTCTAAGCTATAGAAGTAAAATATGATCACCAAATATCTCTTGGACAGGTCACTGGAAAAATGTTCAAATATTAATTTTCACTGATTCATTCCTTTAAAGACTCATTCACTCATTTTATGACTTTTGTATCTTTGTACTGGAACATTGTCAAGATTTCACAAATCATAAAAAACAGATGTGCTGTGTAGTACTGGTGGTGGTTCTTCTCCAAAAAAGTTGTCAATGCCAATTATGAAATGGTTCTGTAATTCAGTTAGAAATGAATTATGAGAACGAACACCACTCATAATAGCAGCACCGCAAACAAAGCTGCACTGCTGTGCAATACCTGCTGACCGCAATGGATTTTATTCATGGCACGCCTCCAACTGTAAAGTGCTCGAGAGAGCGAGAGAGAGAGAGAAAGAGAGAGCGCTAGTGAGAGCTCTTGGTAAATGGAAATCAAAGCTCTGTAAGCTGGCCTACCGAACAATAAAAAGCACTTTGGGGGACACTAAGAGACACTTAACTGTTGTTTAACTCTTTCAATTAATTACAGTTGTTCAAAAAGGCCTTTCTGATGACATGGGTGACAAAAACATTCTGTAACATGGGCAGATGATCAGACTCTGAAAGAAAATAAATCTGGCTATTTTCACCAATCAGCCATAACATTTAAAATAAGGATGTATGATATCTCAGTGGAAAATACAGTGGTAACCCTACTTACAAGCATCCCTACTAACGAGTATTCCAGGTAACGAGTCGAGATCTCGGAATATTTTTGTTCCAGGTAACGAATAAAATTCCAAGCAACGTGTAGCATAAATTAGTTCAAGTATGCCAACCGCTAGGGGCGCTGCGGTCATAGCATCCCCTACATGCTAGTGTAGAAGAAGAGGTCAGTCATTACCTTTGACCGCTGTCCAGTGAAAGTGCTAGTGAAAGCAACGCTAAGGTAGCAAAAGGTAGTGAACAAGAAAGTTAGATACATTTTACTTTTACTTTTCATATGATAAGTGTAACCATGCAGGCGCCAGCCTACACGAGCACTGTTGGTCTCCCTCTCCTTAGCGGCCAGCCTACACGAGCGTCGTTGTCGTCTCGTTTATGTTTTAAAAACCCATATAAACACATTATTTAGCATATTAAAGTATACTGTATATTGGCAAAGTATACATGGATTAATCAGTTTTACATGTATTCTTATGGGGAAAATGCATCCAGCTAACGAGCAAACCAGCTAACAAGCTTGGCTCCTGCACGGATTAAACTCGTAAGTAGGGTTACCACTGTGTACGTTTGCAGATAAAAGGAAAATCTAAATTTTGCTATCAGCCTCAAAGTGTGACTGATGATTACGACTGACAATTCTGTGTGCTGTTTTTAACTTGTACAGTTGAAATTCTCTATTTTATAGACTCCACAGCATCCTCTATTCACCACTCTGTGTCTACCTGAAGTGGCTGCAAATAATGTAATGTATATTTTACAATATTTACATAAAATCGTTTTTTTATTATTGATATTGATTGACTGCAATCAGTTGTTAATTATCCGTTTTTGTATCAGACCTAAAAATGTACCATTGGTGCATCTCTTATTAAAACCAATTTGCTCATTGACTAAGTGGTGTGGTCAGTGTGCCGCCAAAAGCCCAACACTACCTACAAAGACCTCTGAAGTTATCCTCTGGTATCAGGAATCAGGATCCTGCAGCAGATCCTATAAGTCCTGCAAGCTACTGTTCCAGCACATCCAACGGATGCTCAATTAAACTGAGATGTGGAAAATTTAGTCAGTTACTGACCATTGACCTGTAGCACCTCTGTAGGTGCTGTGCAATATTGGGCCTCAATATTTTATCTGCAGGTTCTTTAAATCCTGTCAGTTGTCAGGTGGAGCGGCTACAGATCAGACCTGCTGTTCCAGCACATCTCCCTTTAGATCTGAGGAATTTGGAGGCCACTGTCAATACTTACTGACCACTGCTTATTGAAGCAATCCATAAGCCTTCAGAGATGCTCTGAAACAGTAATCTAGCCATAACTATTTGGCCCTTGATGAAGTGGCGCAGGTCTGCAAACTCATTTTTCTCAAAGTCATTTATGAGAACTGAGTGTTCTCTTACCAGCTAATATATCCTAGACCTTCACATGTAGAGTTGTTAAAAAAATAATCAATGTTATTTACTTCATCTGTGGGAAGACATAATGTTATGCTATTTGACACACAGAGAAATGTGTGAACTATACTGCAACAACATCCAAATGATCTAGATGTGCATCATCCACAAATGTGCTTTCATACAAAATAATTTCTAATAACAATAGGCTCTCAATGTAGGTATTTTTGACAAATGCTGCGATTTTTCATTATGATTAATGATTGTTTTTATTAAAGTTCTGTTAAGCTCACTCAACCCAGCAAGAGCTGCTATGAAACATGGCAACTGTGAGCACGGATAGGTGAATTCATTTCATTCACTTTATTTACTACTACATCATAATAGCTGAGATAATAAATATATTCAAGTCTAGTACTCTAGTAATTATAGTAGTAAATCCTATTAAAAAGCAGGATTAGATAATTGTGAACCATAATTACAGCTCTGATTGCAATGCTACACCACAAACGAAATACATCAACAGCTATGTCATGTCTATAGCTCATTTGCTTATTTACTTATGAAAGAAAGTGTTCCCAAGTAAATAAGCAAATCTGGCTCAAGAGTTTTCATTAGAACTGAATGTATTCATAATGACACATGCCCTACACACACTCTTTGTTCTAGAAGCCACTTGAGAAAGACAAACATGAGCAGAGAGCAGGCCGTGCCTCAGACACACACAGGAGAAAATTAAACAGCAATCAAGCAGGAAATAAATCTGGAGGAACAGTCACTGCTGACAGAGAGAGAGACAGAGAGAGAGAGACAGAGAGGGAGAGAGAGAGAGAGAGAGAGAGAGTAGGAGACAGAAATAGAGAGAGAGAGAGCAGAGAGAAAGAGAGTAGGAGACAGAAACACAGAGAGAGAGAGCACCGAGAGCAGAGAGAGAGAGAGAGAGAGAGAGAGAGAGAGAGAGAGAGAGAGAGAGAGAGAGAGAGAGAGAGAGAGAAGGAGACAGAGAGAGACAGAGAGAGACAGAGAGCAGGAGACAGGGATAGAGACAGAAAGAGAAAAGAGAATGAGAGAGCATGAAACAGAGACAAAGACATAGACAAGGAGAGAGACAGAGTGACAAACAGGAAAGAGAGAGAGAGCCTGAGAAAGATGAATAAAGAGACAGAGAGAATAAGAGGAGGAGAGAGAGCAGGAGACAGAGACAGAGACGAGGAAGAGTGAGAGAGAGCATGAGACAGGGAGAGACAGAACAAGAGTTGGAGAGAGAAAAATAGAGAGAGAGAGCAACTAGTAGACAAACACAGAGAGACGAGGAGGAGAGAGAGCATGTAACAAATATAACCAACCTTGCTTCTCACTAGAGACGCTGTGAGGTTCTGTTTACATATGGCATGGTCCCACGTTCTTTAAGTGCCCCCCGGAAACACTTCCGTTGTGTTGTGAACTGTTTTGCAATGCATTTGTGAACATGCAGCATGTTTGTGAATCTGCAGTGTGTTGGGTCTTCTCAGCCACCATACTTTACAGCCAAATTGACAAATTGCTAATTTGTATAAGCTTTTTCATATATGTGACCCCACCAGGGAAAACCAGGTCATTCTTTTTTTTTCAAAATGTATTTTTTTCAAAACAACTTTTTTGTGAATTTAAGTTTTGTTTTTGATCAAAATATGTACTACCATAGATATCTGAGACTGTTATCTTTCATTTACAGCAATAATACTGAGCGGCTAAGTTTTGTCGCTAATGCTAGTGACACGATATTCAATATCTCAATAAGTTGCCGAGTGACTTTGGCCTGGTTTTCCCTGGCGGGGTCACATATGTACAAATAATCATTTGCACTATCAAGAGAGAAAACAACATTTCAATTCCAATTCACAATTTATTTCAAGAGCATGTTTTGATGCTTTGTAGAAACTTAACTTGGTTTTAATTCACATTACACTATTACAGTCAACTTTACTCCTTTACTCTAACTAAACCCTAATCTTTACCTTTCCACTGTACACACACGTGTACATTTTATATACTGCATACACCTGTCTCAAAAATATGCTTTAATTTTCAAACAGCTTAAACTGAAGTGTGAAAGTGTTTCTGCTGCAGGTCCAGTTGCAGTGTGAAATGGAAAGAGGCCTGAGGCAGTGTATGCAGGTTTTAAATGAACAGCGGTAGAGCACTGGACAGAGCTTTGTGGAGGAAGAGGGCAAATACACAGAGTATGGAGGCTGAGACATTGCACTACTCTGACATTAGCATATGTTCTGAGGGAAGCAGTCAGTTTGAGTTTGGCCATAAAGAGAGAGGAAGGGAACGATGCCTTAGGGCCAAGTCAGTCACATCTGATTTAATATCAAAGGTGCTGCCATAAAACCTAGCTGAAATACAGCACAGCCATTTGAT
>BRDA01023933.1:0-13917 GCA_036984385.1 Crenuchus spilurus
TAGGAGCCAAACCATGGAGTGCTTTGAAAGTTTGCAGTAGCATTTTATATTGAATACGCATGGAGATGGGTAACCAGTGAAGCCTTTCTAAAATGGGAGTGATGTGATCAGACTTTTTAGTGCGGGTAAGAATCCGCACAGCAGAGTTTTGGATTAGTTGTAATGGTCTGAGTGATTTTGCAGGAAGCCCATAGAGCACAGAATTACAATAGTCTAGCCAAGAAGTTACAAAAGCATGGACCAGTGACTCAGCTGCTGAGGAGGACAGTAGGGGGCGTATGCATGATATATTGCGGAGATGGAAAAATGCTGACCTGGACAGAGATTTAATGTGCTGTTCAAAAGACAGAAGGGGGTCAAAAAGAACGCCAAGGTTCCGGACGGTGGCTAAAGGTATGATAGTGGCATTGCTTATAGAGAGAACAGGATTTTTGAGAGTGTTGACAGCAATCTTAGAGCCCATAATTATGAACTCAGTTTTCTGAGTGTTCAACAGGAGGAAGTTTGCACTTAGCCAGGAGTTCAGGTCAGTGAGGCAACTAATTAACCGAGGAGGTGGAAAAGAAGCTGTTGGTTTGAACCCTAGATAGATCTGGGTGTCGTCGGCATAGCAATGGAAATTTATTTTGCATCATGTCCACACCCCTAGTCTTGTCAAGTTCATTGTCCACAACTGTCTGTGTTGTTAATAACAGTCCTTTCTCGTATCACACTCCTAATCAAACTTCTGTGAAATCAAACTGTCCACTTAGGAAGCAACACTGATTGACAATCAATTTCACATACTGTTGTGCAAATGGAATAGACAACAGGTGGAAATTATTGGCAATTAGCAAGACACTCAATAAATCATTCAATCAATCAAAATTTATTTATATAGTGCTTTTTACAACAGACGTTGTCACAAAGCAGCTGTACGGGCTTAGATTCAAATGGTCTGATACTAATTAGTATCAGACCATTTGAATCTAAGCCCGATAATAAAGGAGTGGTTCTGCCACTTCTCAGTACCTATGCTTTCTGGCTGATGTTTTGGTCACTTTTGAATGTTGGTGGCTCAGGTAGTGCAGTTCATCCAGGATGGCACATCAGTGCGAGCTGTGGCAAGAAGGTTTGCTGTGTCTGTCAGCATAGTGTCCAGAAGCTGGAGGCGCTACCAGGAGACAGGCCAGTACACCAGGAGACACGGGGGCCGTAGGAGCGCAACAACTCAGCATCAGGACCGCTACCTCCGCCTTTGTGCAAGGAGGAACAGGAGGAGCAGTGCCAGGGCCCTGCAAAATGACCTCCAGCAGGCCAAAAATGTGCATGTGTCTGCACAAACGATTAGAAACCGACTTCCTGAGGACGTCCACAGATGGGGGTTGTGCTCACAGCCCAACACCGTGCAGGATCCTTGGCATTTGCCAGAGAACACCAGGATTGGCAAATTCGCCACTGGCACCTTTACTCTTCAAAAATGAAAGCATGTTCACACTGAGCAAATGTGATAGATGTGACAGAGTCTGGAGACGCCATGAAGATCTGCTGCCTGCAACATCCTTCAGCATGACCGGTTTGGCAGTGGGTCAGTAATGGTGTGGAGTGGCATTTCTTTGGAGGGCCGCACAGCCCTCCATGTGCTCTCAAGAGGTAGCCTGACTGCCATTAGGTACTGAGATGAGATCCTCAGACCCATTGTGAGACCATATGCTGGTGCGGTTGGCCCTGGGTTCCTCCTAATGCAGGACAATGCTAGACCTCATGTGGCTGGAGTGTGTCAGCATAGTTTTACATTCAGAACACAATGAGAAATAAATACCAGTCTAATGAAATGGATAACATTTAACATTACTCTTACAGGTTTATGCTGTTTTAGAGAGTTCCAGTGTGGTCCAGCCAGCAGCCTTGGTTTTGTACACCGTTCTCGGGCTTCTCAATCACTAATTGTTTTTGCACCTCTTTTTCAAGCAGTAGTGCCGTCGCTTTAGTGTGACGTGTTTTACACATTATCAATGAGAAACAGCCAAAATGAATAATGAACATGTGGGTGGATGCTTTGTTTTTGAAAAATTAGTGGCGAGTCATATGGGCACACCAACAAAAACTGGGCAGATGAACAATAACTGAGACAGAATTTCCCCCAAAAAATCTATGATAATCAGGGCAAATGATAACCGAGGTTCCACTGTAATTCTTCATTTTCATTTTGTTGAAAATATCACAAGAACATAAATTTGTAGATTCAGTATTGTGAATTGAATCATGAGCTTAGTGCACCATTAAGTGATCTCAAATGGACTTACTGTGTTTCTGAATACTGACTATATCTTCTGTATAATCAGACATTGAGATGGATACTAGTGCTGAGGATCCATTTCTGTCTCAGCAGTACGATCTAATGTATGTTCTAATTTGTGCTATTTCTTTTCTCAGATACAGTGCAGTAAGTGCCAGTTTGTTTGGTGTTTTAAGTGCCATGCCCCGTGGCACGAAGGCCTGAAGTGTCGTGAATACAGAAAGGGAGACAAGCTGCTGCGTCACTGGGCAAGCGTCATCGAGCATGGCCAGAGGAACGCACAGAAGTGTCCCCGCTGCAAGGTAAGACATCAACAACTCAGAACACATCCACATGTATCTCAGGGGCTGATATTATGATCATTCAAAGTGTATATGGGAATGCACAGACATCAGATATCAAAGATGTCTAAACTTTGCTAATACGATTCATTTTATTTAACAGATTTCAGAAAATGTGACCCTAATAAATTTAGTGAAGAATAGATGGACTTTGTTACCCTTTTGCGGGGACCTTTTTATTGCTTAGAATAAATGAATACAATTTATGGAATGATAGAAAAGTATGCAATAAAATCTGCCAAAACGATGCAAAATAACGAGGAAAGCAGCCAAAATAACAAAAATCAGCCAACATTATGCAAAAAATATCCAGTTGTCATCACAGTGAGTCCTGAAATTAGCTGCAAGTTCCATTTTGGTCCATCAGCAGTTCACAACAGTTGTTTTGTTCAGGGAGAACATCATTAGGCTGCATGTAGCTTTATCTATCACAACATTTCTGCAGGTTGTGTGGAAAGAGGATGTGTTTGTTGTCTTTCTGTCTTTCTTCTTCCTCTCTCGTTCTCTCTCTCATAACAATCCATGGAAGCGCGACATTCCAGGAAGTTGTCAGACTGAGTTGTGAATTTGCTGAATTGAGTTTACACAGGGCTGTCAGCGCTATGCCTCCAACTCTCATTGCATCAGTTAAGACTTCTCATCTTACTATCTGAGTGGGAAAATCAATCTTTCCTGCAGCTTTGAGGTGATGGCAGTTTGAGTCAGGGTTTAAACATACTTATCTGCCTGATCGAGTGTGAAGTTACAGAATGACAATGCTTGAAAAGTTAAACATGCTGTAAGAAACTGCTGGGGCAGTGATCGTTGTTAAGTGGTTGACAAGTTGTTGTTAAGTGCTATAGTATTTTAAGTTGAATTGTTTGCTATAGTATTTTAAACGGTTGCTATTGTGTTGCTAGGTGGTTGCTGGGGTGTTGATCATTGCTATGGTAGTTTTGGTGTTCGCTGTGGTGTACATGATGTTTTATATGTTGATTTGTAAGGTATTGTACGGGAATATCAAGGTGTTATGTGGTTGATACTACCCTTGTACTTAAATAGGGGTGCCAACACTTTTAATGAGATATATTGTATATAAGTGGTGAGACTGCAACAAATATGTGACCTCATCGGAGTCAAAATACTGGCGGAGCGTCACATGAAGTGACGCATCATACAGAACCGACGGAGCCTGCAGACGGTCGGTCAGTCTCTCTCTCTCTCTCTCTCTCTCTCTCTCTCTCACAAACACACACACACTCTCTCTCTCTCTCTGTGCTGCCCTAATAATGATTCATTATAATATTTTGCTGTTGTAATAAATATTGTAGCGTTAGCCATGTCAAGGTCACGCGGTATGGGTGACGTCATCACCCAGAAGCACTTGCGGGTTGTACACAGTTGTAAAACAGTTATGAATTGTACATATCGGTTATTTTATGCAGTTGTGTTATGCTGGCTTAATGTTTTATTAATGTAGTCATCATCCTGTGTTGGTAGATGTGATCAATTTGTTTATGTGTGTAACTTACCGTCTGTGACATGTGGAGTGGCATTAGTGTCATCAGCAGCTCTGAGCATGTTATAGATCTGGCTTTTATGCTAAGTGTTCACAAGTGAGTAATAAAAAGATTGTTCTGCATTGTGATTGTTCTGATTGATGTTAGGATCAGGGACGGTACTAGGGCCGAGCTATGGAGCTATAATTCCGGGTCTTTTTTCAATAGCTCCAGATCTTACATCCAACCCAGAACTGATCCACCAACATCCGCTCCACTCCTTCTGTCCGTTTTCGCGCACCCCACACACATCAGATGATAAACTAAACTCGCATTAAGACTCTTCTCTGTCCTTGCACCGAGGTGGTGGAATGAACTCCCCCTGGCTGTTCAAACAGCAGAGTCCCTCACTGTCTTCAAACGCAGACTGAAGACCATCTCTTTGTGGAGCACTTAAGTCAATTAGTTTAAATCTCTTGTTGTAATGCCTTGTTATGCTCTTATATTGTGTATCTTTCCTTTATTCTAGGTATTAGTGATGGTTGTTCTAACACTGTCTGAACTGAAGAGTAGTTTGGACTCTAATCTGTCTGTACTAGCTGAGATAATTCTCTTTATGGAAACAAACACTGTTGTACGTCACCCTGGATAAGAGCGTCTGCCAAATGCTGTAAATGTAAATGTAACTCAAAGTGCATGCAAACGCCCCGCCCCCTTGAGGCAGTATCAAATATGTTGATTTTATCGTGGTAGTGGGGAGAGCAGGACGAAAACATGTGGGAGCGGGTCTAACAAATCAGTGCCGTGCAACCTCTACCTTAAAGCTAACCATTGTTATCCTCAAGGCACTGTTTTTTTCGTTGTTTAAAAATGTTCTGCATTGTAGATTAATACTAAAGTCATCCAAACTATGAAGAAATAAATATGAAATTATTTAGTAAACAAAACAGTGTTAAACAAACCAGAATATTTTATATTTTACATTCTTCTGTCCTGCGTTTTCCTCCGAGCACATTGGCTGCCCTTCAGCGATGTATTGGCAGTCGTTTGAAAAGAGGCGAAGCTTGACTTTACATGCATCGAAGGAGGCCTTTGTTACTCTGCACCCTCCTAGAGTCAGGAACATTAGAAGTGATAGGGAGAGTCAACGAATGGGCAAAATAATGGAAAAAATTGTGTAAAAAAATAAATGTAAATAAAATTAACATAAAATATAACCAGTTTCTTTATTAAATATTTGCAATTAGTTTAGGGTAAAAAATGATCATGAAAATCTTAATAAGGTTACATCTGAATGTCAGTATTCAAGTAATGACAGACAGGTAATGTGAAATTAGAAGACCAGTTACTATCAGTACCGCAGTGAGTAATTCCAACTTTGTAAGAATTCTCAACAATGGCTACTCCAGTCTTTATGACTGATTAAAATGCCATTTTCTATCTTCTACAGATCCACATCCAGAGGACAGAGGGCTGTGATCACATGACCTGCACCCAGTGCAACACCAACTTCTGTTACCGCTGTGGAGAGAAATATCGTCATCTTCGCTTTTTTGGGGACCACACCTCCAACCTGAGCGTGTTTGGCTGCAAGTACCGCTACCTGCCCGATAAACCACACCTGCGCCGGCTGGTCCGGGGCTCTGTGTGCAGTAAGTCTGCTCTGACACACTCTGTTCAACATGTTTCCCTTTTCTCAACTTACTATTCAGTGATTTAAAAGAATTGTTCACCCAGTGAATCATATCTACATATTTTTCCACTTACACTCAGATGTCATGTTTGGGCAAGACATCCTTGGATTTTAGACTGTTCTGTAGTCTAGGTCTGGAGATGCAAGGCTACAATTACTAATAAACAAATAGAAATCAGTATTCACCAGTCTTTCTGTAAAGTACATCACAAAATCCTCACTGAAACACTGCTACACACAGACACTTCAGACAGCAGCAGGGCTCACAGCAGACTGATCAGTATTTTTAATGTCATCATCACTTAAACTGATTCTAGATCAGCACTTCATGCTTTAAGGTGAATGCAGCATTCAGATACAAATGTTTTTATTTTTTATGCTTTTTAAAATGATTATTTTTTAAATACTGTGTCCTAAAGAATGCATGTTACATTAATGTCTTTAATGTGTTTTAATGCCTATTACATTATTTAACCCTTTAACATTCTGCTCAACATTTTGATAGAGCACATTTCAGTCACTATATCTTATTTGTAGGTCTTAAACGTAACTCATATTACATAGTACCATCTCTACCAGTTGGTAGAGGTATGTTTAGCTAAAACATCCACTAGAGGTCACTAGAAATGCATTTTGTTGTCTGAATGCAAACCAGCAAGGCTTCATAGCACATCACAAGAAATATTTATACATAAACTGATTTGTATATATTATTGTCCCCTAACAGCAAAAATCCACTGCTTCAGTCTTGGTGAAGTTGATAAAGGGTTAATTACTATCTCTATTTTTAAGCATGTATCCACTCACAGCCCCCCACTCATTCAGTCTCATCTCAATTCTTCTCCACCTTTCCTGAGTGTAGTCTTTGTATGATAGCAGTAGTGATGTAACAATGTTGTTGACAAACTTTTCTAAAAGAAATGTGGCCTGCAGAAACCCATCAGATGTCGCAGGCTTCTATTTTGAAAAGAATATTTTTAAAACTTACACAGTGATTGTGTTTTCAGCAGTTTCTGAATTATTAGTTGAAAACTTTTGATTTTAATATTATTTTAATGCTATTTTAGAGTAATACAGTGATAATATAATGTATATATTGTGAGGTGCCAGTTAGTGAGCTAACCCATTAGCATTTGTACCATGACTGTGGTCAACCTTTACTGATAAATAAACAAGATAAAGACTACATGTGTAGCCAGCTGATTGTGTTATAAAGTAGAGGTAGCCTAACGTTCCCAACAATGAGCAAAGAAAGTGGAATTAAAACTTGAAAGATGGGCTGGCTCAACATTTTTTTATTTCTTTTAACCATCGTTGATGTCTAGCAGGAACATGCAACCATAACTGATCAGTGGATGTAATGGCCCCTGGAGGTGGAACATGGACTGAGAAAATGGCAAATGTGTTAAGAAATATCTTCAGTAAGAAATGTTATGTATAAGTGACCTTTATAGTCAAGGCTTTACAGTGTTAAAGTTATGAAGGATTTGAAAACGCTTAAGGCTTTTACATGTGTAAACCTGTGACGTTCAGTTTCCTTTACGGGAAATCTCCCTGCTGTGGTGCAAAACACCAGCCACCAGCTGAGCCACTGCCTCTGACAGTGGCATCCATGTACATGTGATCCAATTCGATTGGGCTTAAAAATGCTGAACTCGTCTTTTGGGTTTTGTTTCTTTGCACTCGCACTAATGTGAACTCAGATCAATACAAAAGAACACTGTTGCTCAGCTGAGGCAGCTGACAGAGCTATGCAGATGAGAGTGGTTAGTGCTCGTAGTTATCTTTCTGATAAGCCTTTTAGGAAAAGCTTCTGATGCAGCATTGGCTGCAGAACAGACAAGGGATGAATTTGCAGAATATGATGATGCTTTGCATAAAGTAGCTCTTATCTGAGTTGGTGTCTTTGTTGTATGCACCCAAGTTTACATGATATCTGTACAGTATCAATTGGGGAAGGGGCATGTCGTTGGGTGATCCGCCCCATTCAGTCTTAGTACAACCTCATGGTAATTAAACTTTGAATATTAGGCAGAGTAGCTAAATAGCATTAGCACTGTGTAAGCAGCTGAACAAATGATCTCAGTTTAATGCAGTGAAGTGTAAAAGTCTTATCAGAATATTATGACCATTTCTGGTTTGGAATGAATTAAACCTGGTATGTCACAGACGCTATGTGGCAGGTTTTGCTGCATGTATAAATAAGTGAGCACACCAGTCAGTTGTAGCAGAGTGCAAAACGATTATCATGGGCAAAGGAGGCAATATGACTGATGACCAAAAGGGCATGATAATAGGCTACCAGGTGAAAGGGTGGTCATATGACATATGACAACACAACCTCAGTGGTCTAGTCACCAAAATAGCCAAAATCATTTTCATCACCAAAACTTCAACCCATAATATAGTAACACAGTTAGTAAGTCCCTGTGACGTCTTCTGATGGAATTGACTGGGATATTGTAGATGACTATTGAGTTCCAGTGTTTGTTAACAATATTAGCTTTGCAGCTGCAGTTTTAAACTGAAGAGCAGTATGTACACTCCAAACATGTCTTCGTTGACTGAGGACAAAGTCTTTATGACAGAAATAACTGGGTTATTTTAGGTGACTATTGAGTACTATTTAGTGGATAAAAAAGCGAGTGCTGACTTGCTGATGTTATTTGTAGCATATTTTGTAGACTGCTGATATTCTTCCCTACAACTAGGTTCACAAAGATGTCTGTCACATAATAACATAGATTATTGAAATTTATGTTACAATAAAGCTTTAATTTCTTTGGTTTTATTCACCCAGCCTGAAGCATGTGACCATTCAAACACGTCATTAAAAGGTTATACTCTTATCCAGTAATGTTCATCTTTTCTTCTTTCTTGTCTCTTTGGAATATGGCCAAGAATTTTAGTAGGTCACTTTTTCTGGCATTTTGAGGCTGCCTCACATTCACAAATAATAACCTGGTGTGGTTATTATGGAAATTATTAGAACATATTCAGGTCTGAAAGGGGCTACCAAGAACTTGCACATGGATAGAGATTTTCTTTTGTGTAAACAGTTCTGAATAGAAAATGCTTCTGGTCATTTTCTCATATTTCAGCAGCAAAATCTGTGATTGTTGACTATATTCAGACAGCTTTTTCCCTAGAATCACTCTGGAGACTGTACACAAAGAAACTGTCATCTTTAGTGTTTTTGGTTAGTTACAATTCACACTGATATTATTTTTTACTCTTGCTGGCTGCACAGTTTAGCAGTACAAACACTCACAGTGAAAGCTAGCCAGACTAACAACCAGCCCAAAACATGGCAGGTATGTTATATTCATGAATTAAAATGCATTAGTAAATGAATAATGTGACCATTATTTTGTTCTTATGCCCCAGAGATGAGAAATATTCTTTTCTGTTGGGTTGGCTACTCTCTATTAATTCAACAGGACCCCTAGGAAGTAGATCTAGTACAATAAAAAATGCTCTTGTAAACTTTAAGTGGTTACTATACTAAATATCTATTGATGACTTGTAGTAGAATAGCTACAGTAACAGCCAACAACAGCCATATTTACAAAACTTGATTTCTCCTCATGTTTTCTTTGTATACATAAATCCACAAAAAGAACTAAAAATGGCCTTCAGTTGTATATCACCTGCTGTACCAAAAGAATGGGCTTGGTGAGTACTTTGTTCTCTAGTTCTGATCTTTGACCTCTTGGTATTGTTCTTTCTCTAGTGAGTAAAGTGCTGGTGGCTCCAGTGGTCATTGTCCTGGTAGTGGTGGTTGGTGCCTTGGCTCTTGTCATAGGTAAGAATTTTGTGCTTCATCCTGTAGTACATGTACAGTCTTAGTCCCCTAGGCCATTTATCTTGGCAAAATGTGAGTTTATATTTGTAAAAACATCATATATCGTTAGAATGACACCATTAACATTTGAAGAATGCATGGATTTGTGGCATGCTTGATTTAACATAGGCTCTGCGCTGGAAATACGGCTGGGTTTGTTTATGTAAAATGCTCTACATAAAGCTTTTACTGGCTCTCTTTTCACTGTTGATGATCTCTCTGCAGGTCTGTTTGCATTCCCCATTTACTACATCTGCAAGAAGCGCAGGAAACACTCCAACGGGTCGGGCCGCTGGCTGTGCTGAGGCTGAACCTCATCTCACACTGACACAAATCCAAACTCACGCCAGCCACAATGGGAGAAAATAATCACAGAGTGAGCTTACTGAACTGCAGCCCATGCAAAACAAAGTCTACATGGATGCTCTCCATCTGTTCCTCGCACACTCTGCCTTGTGCTCCAGCCGTGGTGCTGTGCCATGACGTCTCAGCAGAACAGAAGAGTGGCCGCAGGCCTTTCTCTGCTGAGGAGTTGATCTGAAAAATCAGACAGTTTACAAAGACATGGATAGTTGCTGTAGATGGGACTGATGATGTGATCAGTTCATAGTTTCTGAATAATTTTAGTCTTTTAGCCTGGTCTATTTATGAAAATGATTTTAAAGGAATACTCCCAATGTTTTGCATCTTCATCTCTATCTGCCACATCTGTAACATGGGCGACCACAGACAGTTCCAGAATTTGGTGATCAGTAATGTCTATTAGCCTTTTATTAGCATATCAGGTAATGCTGTCACAAATTTGAAGCTTTATCTGACAGTTGTGGTAGAAATAATAGGGATTAACAATGTCACGTTCATTATAAAGTACAATCCTAAATGGCCAAACTCACAGATTAGCTGTCCAGCAGATTAACAGGAACCACAGATACAGCTCGAGCTCAAATAAACAAACATTATTCACCACTACCCTACAGGTGTTAACACAAACAACTACAATGATAGTTTCAGTGCTGCTCTCTTTGATTTACTTAATCAGCTTAATAACCGTGATTCACTGTCAGTGTATCTCAATTCTCAATCAGAAAACTCCCAACATTAAGCTGTAAACAGCAGCAAGTCTCCCTGGCTACAAAAATAAGTTACTTTCACTTTTAAAACTTTTTTGAGGCTAGTGTTGAAACATTCCAGATGGGCTTGAGAACAATCAGTACACACACATACAACTGAAAGGGGGATCTCATCAATCCATGGCATAGACAGGAAATAATCATTATCTTTGGGGGAAGCCTACTAGCCACAATGTAGCATCACGTGTTTGCCAGACACAGCTCACTCAACCAGAAGAATAGCTTGGCTTTGGCTGAATATTTTATATCAAATATTTCACTTTGAGTGGCTACATGAATCCAAAACGTCTACACTTCTGTGCTATTCTCAGAACCTGCAATTAAGATACAAGCCCCCCTGAATCTATAATTTTCATGACATTTCAGTCTGTGATTTTCACAGCTGAGAATTTGTATAGCCCATAACCATATTATGAGTCGGTAGGTTTTGTTTTCTGAAAACAGTGAAACTGTGGCAGCTAGAGATCAAGTTAGAAAATATCAGTGTTCCTTTAAGTGGATGTGTATTGTTTTCAGGTGTGATAATTCAGGGATTTCAGGGGTAAATATGATTTCAGTCCTGTCCCTCCCTTCTCCCATCCAACAACCCCCAGCCCCCCTAAACTAGCACACTGTGCCAACATCCACTGGAATCTGCATCATCAACAAAAGCTTGAGTGCGCCTGCACTGAGGAGACAGCTGCAGCGTTGCAGGGGCGACTGTTGATCCATGCCAATTTAAGATCAGATGCGCCATCGCTGCTGACTTTCTGTCTGGCAGATTATTGCCATGCCATCTGTTTGTCAAATCTGATATGCATATACCATATCAAACTGCCTGCTATTTAAGACTGCACCTGAAGGAATTCTGCGTAAACAAGAACTTTTTATAGATATATATTGGTGCACATTTCTTCCTTTTACGTCTAGTACATTTGACAAAAAAAACATATCTGTACCATTTGCACCATTGCTCTGCATTTTACAGTGTTTTCTACACTGTTGGGTCCCAGTAGACTTCCATTCTATAATCCACTGCTGAATTCTGTGATTAGCCAACACATACGATTTGTGAATATTGCATATTTATGTTACGCACCAATCTTTAAGCACGCCTTGACCCACTGGATAAAAAACCGCACTGTATCAAAAATGCACCCTCTATTGGTTGACATGCAAACCAGTCAATCATCAGGGCCTTCAGAAAGCTTACTGTATTTAAAGTGATATGACAATCATGCATATAGACACGTTCAGGCCGAGGTGTTCAGTCACTGTTATTCTCAGGAAGTGTGTTTGGACTCTCGCACACTGCTCTCTCACTCCCGTGTCATCAGACTGTGTTTTTTTTTTTTAATGGTTTATTTTGTTAGGGACCGTCTTAAAAAAAAGCACATTGGCCCTTATTCATCAAAGTTGTGCCCATTCAAATTTGAACATAAAACTTCACACACGATTGTGTTATCAGTTTACTTTGCCGTGAGTATTTTAATGACCTGACAAAATGCTAGACTTGCAGTTCTATTAACAAAATTATCAGTATAATCAAACAAAAATAGAGAATAATGCTTTTCCGTACATGACGTGTTTGCGCTTTGCTTTGGCTTTATGTAAGGGGTAATAGCTGTCCTGCTGAAATGAATGTGAAATTAATTGAGGTGAAGGCCAAGAATTTGAAGAATTTCCCCGGCCAGGTCCTTCAAATTGATTTAAATTTAATTTCTTCACAAAAATGTCCATTTATGCCATGTTGTTGGCTGTTGATGTAGTAGTTGATTATATTTTCTCTTTACTTTTTCTTTTTTTAACCGCCTCTACTTCATAGAGTCATCTTATACAGAATTAATACACACCGGCCAGACAATCAGAGAATAGTATTTGTCATCTTGAGGGTATGTACTACTATGAAACAGCTTACTCAGTGCAGCAGAAGCCATCTCATGCACTGCAATAGTACTTAAGACAATATACATTTGCCTTTTTTAAATTGTCATTTTATGTTATTTAAACTCCAGTAGGTGGAGCTGTGCAGTCATTGCTATGTGTCAAGGTCCACCTATAAACACAGCCATTGACAATTCACTAAAAGGTTTCCCTGTTAAAACATCTGCATACATTAGTGTGTACTTCCTATATTATATGTACAAAGTAAATGACATGAAAGCAAATGGACACAGGGTTCCATATATAAATGCTGATTCCTCAGGTCTCCGCTTATGGCATAATATGACAGTTTTGTGAAATCAAGACATACAGACTTGATTTTAAGCAACTTTGATATATAAGGGCCAGTAATCTTATGCTGTTGAGGTCATGGAGTTTTCACAAATTGCACCACCTCTCTTTCTCCATTTGGAAGGTCACAACTCCACAACTTTGCCACAAAATTGCTGGCGTCTCTATTATGGTAACTGCTGTAACTGCAATGCTAGAACAGATAATGGTAATTGTATTGTTTAAAAAATCTACATAGGAATTACAAAATATTAAACTGCCAGGAGGTGGTGAGCTTCAGCAA
Source organism: Crenuchus spilurus (assembly GCA_036984385.1). Taxonomy (NCBI): domain Eukaryota; kingdom Metazoa; phylum Chordata; class Actinopteri; order Characiformes; family Crenuchidae; genus Crenuchus; species Crenuchus spilurus. Next base: position 13,262 of record BRDA01023933.1, read on the forward strand.
ATACTACAATTTCATTTCCTGGCGGCTGCACGAGCCTCATGTTACTGTCATAAAAGCTGAAGAAGTTGAGGCGTGTGTCTGAGATTCACCAAATGGTTTCTTGGGGTTGGGCTCACTTGCTACACCACATACTGCTCCGCCCATGCTGCTTTGTTCTGTTTGTTGCCTCTTATTGAAAATGAATGGCGGATGCAAGATTGCTGCTTACTGTGTGAAAAGCCCTTTTTTACACTTAGATCAGAAGTCCCCACCCACCGGGCCATGGAACATCTGATATCAGACAGTTACCAGGCTGCCCACATATTAACTTACATTCAATACAAGCCGACCACCTCCACTAATATCCTATGTACCAACCAACCCAGAGCCCATGCCCATCTTCAACCCTAGGTCGCCGGCTAGGAAGTGTCATAAAATATACAGTCATGGCCGAAAGTGTTGGCACCCTTGAATTTTTTCCAGAAAATTAAGTATTTCTCCCAAAAAATATTGCAATTACACAAGTTTTGCTATACACATGTTTATTTCCTTTGTGTGTATTGGAACAACACAATAAACAGAGGGGAAAAAAAGCAAATTTAACAATTTCACACAAAACTCCAAAAATGGGCCAGACAAAATTATTGGCACCCTCAACTTAATATTTGGTTGCACAC
>BRDA01023934.1:0-18287 GCA_036984385.1 Crenuchus spilurus
AGAGAGAGAGAGAGAGAGAGAGAGAGAGACAGTAAGTTTGGCAGGCAGGAGATGGTGAGGGGAAAGTTCCAGAGGCAGAGCATTAATCTTGCTCCATTTGCTTCCCCGTCCGAGTGCCGTAGCCACCGCAGTATCCACACTGTCTCTCGCTCCAGCCAACAGATTCATCATCCCCACGACTGATTAGGACAATACTTGTTGTGCTATAAAACATTGCAAAGTTAGCCATCATAAATCTTCCCTTAAGAAGACAGCAGATTGTGGAGAGGGAGCGATAGGGTAAGGCATCAAATTGATAAGAATTTTAAATATATACCTAATCAAAATTATCCAAACACATGTACGTAACCTATTAAGTGTATGATTTCTAACTCTCTGAAGTCAAAAATTTGGGTCCAGGGATGTTATTCCTATACACATATTAAAGATACAGAAGTTGCGCAAGGCCAAGAGGCCACCATGGCAAGAATGATGCCAAGCAAGTTTATATTTACTTATCTGATACGTCTGTTTTCTGTTACTAAATTACAGTTTCAGAATCTAGTGATAAACAGTGTGACTCTGAAGTGCTGGGTTTAAATGAATGGATTAACACTATGATTAACAGGTGAGTATAAGAGGATGCTACAACAAGTGGAACTGAGAAGAAATTCATTTGAAGTGTTTCTGAAGTTTAACTGCTGAATATTTCATGTGTTCATTTAGACGACAATGTTGATTTGCTTTGTTTCAAGTATTTAAAGTATTTGACTTGAATAAAGTCAGCTTAATTGATTGTTGCCACTTAATTTGAGGTTGAACTGGAAATCAAGCATCTACAGTAAAATAAGTTGAATTAAAAAAAATATTACTTTTGTAGAGATTGTACATGCTTTACATGTAGCAGTTGTGATGTAGAAGTTGATAAAGTTTCCCCCAGACTGGGGTTCAATCCCACCCAGCAGGCACAGAACCTCATCACAACGTTGCATCAATGTTACATGAACCTAGACAACATTGTCAGAACATTGGCACAATATAATCATGCCTGCTGGGCAGGTTTGGGCAGTGATACAACACTATCACATATAATAGCCAAATACTACATTCACCTTCAAATGTAATGTGTATGTGTTTATAGCTATGATCTGCCAAATGCATAAATATAATACAAAAGTAACTAAAACTTCAAGAAGGCTAGGACCAGCACTTCTTTGAAATTGTACATGTTTTTTCACAGACACTTTTCACTTAAGTATGAAAAAAATATTATCTTTTTTGCTTTTCTTTGGTTGTAATATCAGATTGTCCTTTAATATTGATTTGGCAGTTTTCTTTTCCAAGCTGTTTATGAAAGTATATTGAAACTTTTTCCGCCCAAAGGTTGTTTAAACGCCTGAAAGGTTTGAGTGCTATTGAGTGCTGTTGAGGACATCAAAACAAGCATCTTTGGCATTCTTCCAATTTCCTGTTGTTCCTTCAGTTTTGCAGTTATTGCAAAGAAAATGGCAACATCTAAACAGAGCCTGTTTATATGTTGTAATTTAATATCTTGTTATTACAAACTCATGAAGAAAACACTCACACATGTAAAAAAAAGAAAAGAAAAATGGGCCCAAACTTTTGATGGGCAGTGTAGATAACTTATTTGCTTCTGAGTAGCTACTACATTACAACTTTTATTGCAGAAAAGCCTGTAGCTGAATAGGCCTAGAGTTTAAAAGGTTCAAGGGTGTGCCTCAGGGTTCTATCTTAGGAACGTTCAACATTCAGTTGTTCTGGGTTTTTTGTTGTTGTTGTTCTCTTTATGTTTGGCTAAGCAGGCATAAAATATCTCAAATATCTCAAAACAGCCTATCAGGGCTTGAGGCTAGATATTTTTGTGCAATGTCTGCACCACCTTTGTGGATGTAAGAAAGGATGAATCTGAGATTGAGAGGAATTGGATGGGGGTGGGGAGGTTTGCTGTGACAGACACTGAGCTGCCCTTCTCAAAAACATCCCAGCGACTGATTAGGTTTGCCCTTTACACGCTGACTTGAGATCAGTTTGTGGGGATGAAATTGGAGGATGAGCTGAAACGAGGGCGATGAAGAAATTGGATTGATCAGCACCATGGACAGCGAGCTGCTAAGATGGACGCCCAATTTAGCGCTGCCCAGATTGTCAAGGGTTCATTTTAGCCAGGCATATCCTTCACCCTTAGCTACTCTTCAAACACACGCACACATACATTCCTCCTTATTTTCCCTTTTAACACACACAGCTGATAATCCTCGTTGGATTAGAGTCTGTTTTTATACCACAGAGCTGTCAATGTCTGCAACCCAGGAGATTAATTTGACTGTACCCCTCATCATTTAGCTGTCTTCAGATGCAAAATTCCAAATGACTTGGAGAAGACTCTGATGTGACCAAAACCTTGCTGTCCCAAATCGTTTCTGATTATCGGACCACCAAGTTTAATCACTCAAATGCCCGGATGACATGCAGCACCAGTACAAAATATGCCAATGTATGAGCAAAAAAATAGACAATGAAAAACATATACACTACTCAAAAACATAAAGGGAACACTTAAACAAACACATTGTAACTCCAAGTCAACCACACTTCTGTGAAACCAACCTGTCCAGTTAGGAAGCAAAACTGACTATGAATCAATTTTACCTGCTGTTGTGCAAATGGAACAGACAACAGGTAGAAATGAGAGGCAATTAGCAAGACAACCCCTATTCAGGAGTAGTTCTGCAGGTGGTGATCACAGACCTTTTCTCTGTTCTCATCCTTTCTGGCTGATGTTTTGGTCACTTTTGCATTTTGTCAGTTCTCTCACCATAGAGGTAGCACGAGGCAATGTCTACAACCCACAGAAGTTGCTCAGGTAATGCAGCTCATCCAGGATGGAACATCAATGTGAGCTGTGGCAAGAAGGTTTGCTGTGTCTGTCAGCACAGTGTCCAGAGCATGGAGCAGATACCAAGAGACAGGCTAGTACACCAGGAGACATGGAGGGGGCCATAGGAGGGCAACAACCCAGCAGCAGGACCGCTACCTCCTCCTTTGTGCAAGGAGGAACAGAAGGAGCAGAGCCAGAGCCCTGCAAAATGACCTCCAGCAGACCACTAATATCCATGTTTCTGCTCAAACTGTCAGAAACAGAGTCCATGAGGGTGGTATGAGATTTTGAGTATGATTCCAAATCCAGACCTCCAAGGCGTAATAATTTTGATTTACACTGATTATTTTTGTTATTTTGTTCTTAACACATTCCACTATGTAATAAATAAAGATTTCAACTGGAATATTTTATTCATTGAGAATTAGAATGTGTTATTTTAGTGTTCCCTTTATTTTTTTGAGCAGTGTATAACAAGAATTTACTATTAATAAACATCAGAATATAAACATAAAACAAAATAAACAATGTAAGAGTACATTTTTAGGTAAATCAAACAATTAATCAGATTAAACCAACGTTAGTTTCAACCCTGTAATTTCATTTCCGCTCTGACTGAAGCTCTTTAAGTATTACTCCGCCACATACATACGTAACCTAGCAATGACCCCAACACTTATAAACAAGTGTGCAACTGCGCTGGAAAGGCAGAGAAATGAAGTTAATACTGCAACTGGACTCTTAATGTATTTACAGCTTAGCTGAAGAACAACATCACTGAAGTCAGTTTTAGCACATGAACAACAATCAAATGAATCTGCTTCTGCAGTGTGTTTATGGATCAGTCAGAGAGTTTATACAGAATCAGGAGCGTCACCGAGTTAAGAGCTGAACTTAACAGATAAATGAACCTCCAGTCAGTCATGACTGCTGTTTACTTTCAATAAGGGATCCTCAAAGGTTTTGGAGGCTGAAATGAAGATATTTTTGGAACTGTTTGTATTTTAAGAGCCTTTTAGAGACAGAAGAGACAGAAGGGGTCCTTTCAAGAACATTTTACCTATCAAGAAAGAGTCTTTCAAAGGCACTTGTAAGGGTTCTGCTGGTGTGACAATATCGTGTTTACATATTGTTTTTACAGGGTAGAAGGTACAGTGTTGATGTTTTGGAAGTGCAGACCCCTCCAAAACAGATGGACAGAGACAGGCAGAGAGAGAGAGAGAGAGAGAGAGAGACAGAGAGAGAGAGAAAGAGAGAGAGAGAGAGAGAGTGACTAACCTTTAATTGGTAGTTGAAGTGGAGAGGCGGAGGGTGTATCTGAGGCTAATGATGGTGTGGTCTCAGCCGGGTTCTCCCTTTGTATAGGGACCCCCCTCTCTCTAGGGAACAGCGCTATCTGTTTCTTAATTTAACGCTTCATTTGTGATTGCTGTCAAACCGAGCCTGTGCGAGTGTGTATGTGAGCGAGATACAGCGGGACACTTGTGTGTTTGTGAAACAGACGAGCCAGGAGGTGTACACATGCATTCATGATAAGACTGTCTGTGTGTGTGTGTGTGTGTGTGTGTGTGTGATCTTGTAGGTGTGTGTCTGCTCTTTGAGGCCCTCTTGTAAGAATTAATAGCAGTGAAATGTTCCAGACTTCTAACAGAAGCTCCTTGTTTCATTTTGTACCTAAAAAGCAAAACTGTTTCAGTTTTCAGAGTTAAACAATTAACACACTGTAACTACCAGTGTATGTAAAATAGATAATACATCCTAATTATTTAGTAAACAAACAAGTAAACAAACCAGAATATGTTTATATTTGACATTCTTCACAGTAGGCACCTCTTGCTTAGATGCAGCTTTCTTGGCATTTTCTCAGTCAGCTTTATGAGGTAGTCACCTGGAATGGCTTTCAGTCTTCAGTGTCTTGTCAAGAGCTCATGACTTGCATTTCTTGCCTCTTAATGTGTTTGAGACATCAGTTGTGTGTCTACTTTAATGTAAAATCTAAAACATGTTTTGGTTTGTTTAACACTTTTAAGTTTACTACATGATTCTGTATGTGTTCACTCATCGTCATAAAATATATGACTGTTTAACTTTTTTAATTAAATTATGATCGACAATAAACATTTTCAATTGTATACAAACAAATGTGTGTGTTTGTGCGTGTGTGTGTGTGTGTGTTCACTGGAGGGAGGAGGTCTGACCACAGTGTTAATATCCTCAGTCTCTCTCTTGTCTACCCAGACACAAAGGCTCGTCCCCATGTGGGACGTGTCCCTCTCCACTGCAGGGTCCTAAAGGTCTCTTAATGGCCGCATCATTAACTGCAGGAGAAAGATGAACACACGGTATCGGCCTGCCAGGGGCCCCACACAACAGAATGACACACAATAAATCTTCCTTTCACACAATGCAGAATCAAATGAGCGCAGCACAATAATAAACTCCTGCTCACACACTTCTGTGTCTCAGGACATTTTATCATTAACCAGCAGACTTTTACAGATTCTGTTGTAGATTTGCTAATAACATTATATGTCATGGACGAAATTTTGATTTCAGCAGTGGAGGTGGACACGACTGGCTTGAGAATGGGGGGGGGGAGCTTGAACAGCTTGAACAGTGCCAGGATAATTATATGTATATATATATATATACTACACCTCAAAATGTTTTCTATTAGTTACTGTTAAGTTCACTGTTTTCTTTGAGGTTTGATTGATTGTAAAGCATGTAGCATAAAATTATCACCCAGTTCTGTGTTTCACCTTTTCAGTCAACTTCACTCCAACTCATCACCAGCAATTTACACTTATTTTTGAATGTATGCTCAATAGACCTCATTTACATAACATTATACCTAATTTTTGAGTAAAAATAAGCAGAAATTCTGAATTCTTTTTACAATAGACACAGAGGCATGTAAATTGATGACTTATCACAGACTGGTATATGTGAAAATGAAATAAAATCATTTCAAATGTTTGGACCACCACCCAGCACTCCATCTAGCTAACGTGAGCCAGGCCGAACAAACACACATCTTAACATCTTACAGTGGCAGGTGAACACGGACTCCTGGCCAACTAACTTGCAAAACACTGGTTTGCATGTCCAGGTGTCGTTTATAACCAGATGGAGTGACAGCCAATCACACAAAAAACAAGAAACAGCAGAGCCAATTGATGAGCTTGTTGGCACTCTAAAGGGAAACAGGCTTCAGCTTGAGTGGCTGTTTTCTGCTTGGTCCTAGTGCTTGACCCGTCTCAATTTAATATGGTGTTATATATTGTACATTGTTTTTGGACGGTAAAAACTGCAGAGGACCTAAACTGACGTTTTGAAAAAGTGCAGGGGACACGTCCTTCCTGTCCTCCCCAAATTACATCCATATAATATGGTAACAGTATATTGCATAGAACCACCTGAAGATAAAACAGAAAGAGGACAAACTGCAAAAAGATGGATGGATACAATCAGAGGAATTGTGAACGAGCTTCGAAACCTGAAGGCTGAGAACAGAAGACTGGATGTTCTGGGGTTAAACACTATCCCTTTGGTCACCAGGAGACTGAATTGACATGAAGGAACCAATGGTATCTTCTGTAACTTGTCAAGAAGATGTTTTTCACATCATAGATGCTGTATCACTTACACGCAGCATCTCCAAAATGTTTGAAAAAACGTTTTATATTTTCGATGAAAGATGTTATTCCAAGCCTATCTGAATAACTTCTGTTCTACCCATTTCACTGGGCACAGAGCAGGGCATTACCCTACCTTAGCTAGACCCAGGACTGGGCATCAACCCATTACTGGATGGACTAGAGACCAATGTAGACAGGATGAGAACATAGAAACTCATCCAGATGGGGACTCGAACCCAAAACCTCAGTTCTGAGAGTGGAACAACCAAGCCACCCTGAAGCAAACTTTATGGAATGTTCCCAGTCAGCAGTGGTCAGTTCGCAGATCTCAATCCAATCAATTCGTGGGATGAGCTGGAAAATCAAGTGGAAGCTCCAACTCTCACCTTACAAGGCTTAAAGGATTTGCTGCCATCGTGTTGATGCCAGATACCAGAGGACACCTTCAGGCATCTTGTAGAGTCCTTAACTGTTAGCTGTTTAGGTGGCACAAGGAAAATCAACGGCCATATTAGCTAATTGGTTTTAATGTTATGGCTGATGTGTGTATATACACTCACTGGCCACTTCATTAGGTACACAATTACTTAATTGCATAGCAGTCACAGATATATTACTATATACTAAATGATTACTAATGGCTAAATATCTCTGACCACTGTAGACACAAGGTATGTGTGCATCATGAAGTGACCAGTGAGTGTTATTATATTTAATGCAATGTGTTATGTGCAGTAACACTGACTAGCATGCATAGCTGCAATCACTGTAAAAAGTCCCTCATATTACATGCATCTATGGGCTCCCATCTCCTCACAACTCCCTGCTAAAAGACTGTAAGTCTGCAATAAAGTATATTTAGCATAACAATAGCGAAACCACCCGCTCTCTGGATGGCCGGTCCATTCTATCTAGGAATGAATAGCCACAGGAACCAGTCGGCTCACTCAGACGCTCTGTGTGGTCGGATGGCTCTTTAGGCTTTTTTTCCACTGCCCTCAGCAGAAGCCTTGTTCAGATCAATGCTATAGGAGCTCATTTTCTCCTCTCGGCTGCGTCACTGGCTACCAGCAGAGCACCCTCTCTCTCTTTCTATGCTGGAGATGTTTCAGCTGCCTATGTTTAGCATATAATGGATCTTTTAGCTTGTAATAAAACCCAGTGATGAATGACTGTTTGTCTGTTTCGGTTGCTGTATCTGTACCCTCACGGGCCAGCACTGTTTATGTTATTGACCAGAGAGATATAGTGGACCGCCAATAAGGAAAGCTTATTAGCCAGTTTTTAATGCCGTCTGGTCCAGTCTCGGTTTGTCATTGTAATTAGTTGTATGCTATGATAAAGTGAATAGACAGTGAATAAATGTATTTACATGGGAGATGCTCCACCTAGCAAAGCTTTTAAACATTTGTACAGTTAAACACACATACGTACACACACGTGGGCAGTGACTCTATCTATGGCACCCAGGGTGCAGTTGGAGATTGGGTGCCTTGCTTAAGGGCGTGTGTTGTCGGTTTAGGGAATCAAACCTGCAACCTTCTGGTCGCAAAGTTGGTTCCCAAACCCCAAGTCCATTGGATTCCATTCTGTTGTACATCCTCCACCTTTATGCCATCCCTGCAATAAACACACACCTACTGTACACATACACCAAGCAGCAGTGAGCAATGCCTGAGTGATCCCATCACATTCAACACCTGGAGATCCCATCATTTGTCTTCATAACTTGCCGAGAAGATCCTGAAATGTACATATTTTCCACTTACACGTACAGGGGTTAGACAATGAAACTGAAACAGCTGGTTTTAGACCACAATCATTGATTAGTAGGTGTAGAGCCTCCTTTTGCGGCCAATACAGCATCAGTTCGTCTTGGGAATGACATACACAAGTCCTGCACAGTGGTCAGAGGGATTTTAAGCCATTCTTCTTGCAGGATAGTGGTCAGGTCACTACGTGATGCTGGTGGAGGAAACCGTTTCCTGACTCGCTCCTCCAAAACATCCCAAAGTGGCTCAATAATATTTAGACACAAAGACTTGCTGTCTTGGTCACAGATGCACCAGCAAGACGTGCACCAACAATTTGTCCTCTTTTGAACTCTGGTATGTCACCATAATGTTGTGTGCATTGTAATATACTATATAACTGTGCTCTTACCTGCTAACTGAACCTTCACACTCTGCTCTTACTGGTGCAATGTGACATTAATGAACCACCAGACTGGTCCAGTTTAGCCATGAAACAATGGATGGATACAATCAGAGGAGTAATGAAGAAACCATTAAGAATCCTGAAGTCAGGATGTTCTGGAGAAACACCACCCGTTCCGAATTGACTTAATAATAATACACACCTAAAAGCTAACATTAGGAATAGAATTTAATTGTTAATGAAGCTTTTAACTCTTAATTGGATGAGTAATGAGATTTAAAAAATGTAAATAAGCCTTAATTGGCTTTTATTTCATGTGTGTAAAGAACATGAACCTACATCAACAACGCATGCGAACCATATGTGCTTGTAGACCTCAAACTTCTGAAACTGAACTCTGGAGAACAACTGGTAGGAGATCTGCTTGTAGTCAGATTAAGAGGGACAAGGCCTCCCTCTTGTGGACACATTACACACTTGCTCAGTCATCAGTTATGCGCTCTGCCACACAGAGTTGAAATCAGGGGTCATTGTTGTGGGACGTTCCCACAGGACCTGAAACTGCAACCATCAGGCCTCCTACAATAACCCAGTGTCACTGAGCTTAAAAGCAATCAAAGTGGAGTGATAAGTGCCCTGGGTTCTGTAGTGGAACAGAGTAGAGCCAACGACACACAAGGGTGGCACCAAGGTGCGAAAGCTTCACACGAGGAAGTAAAAGCAGGTGAATACAGTGTGGTCAGAGTCTGGTACTGGTGTGAATTCAGTCTGGTTAGATTATTCATTACTATGTATATGTATTGGGCACAAGGTCAGTACTTCAATCATGAGGTCCAGACATGCTTTTCTTCACAAGATCTCATAGAGTCTATAACTTGGTGTGTTGGAGCTATTTTGGTGGCACCTACAGCATATTTGCCATATTAGAGAATTGGTTTTAATGTTATGGCTGATGTGTGTATATATACACTTAGTGGCCACTTCATTAGGTACACATACCTAATTGTACAACAACATGCACAGTGGAGCTGATAAAATGGAAGAGTGTCAATACAAGGTATGTGTGCATAATGCCAGTGAGAGTATTGGCATATATCCACTGGCAGGTCCTGATACTCTTTCTTCACTACATAACCCATAGTAATTACATATACATTCACAGTAATTACTGTATAATAAGCCATACGATTGCTTACTAAATGATTACTAATGACTCATTTTTGCCCTTTCTGGCTATTTTATCTGAAATCCACAACAATGGCTTCAGGTCCAGCAGTGATGCCAGTGTCAATGATCCACCACCCAAGTAATACCTACACAACCGTGTTCCTGCGCTCAGATGCTGACAAACGTTGACCGGGTAAAGTTGGTAGCAGGTGGGCTACACTTTGTAACCACACTCCTATCTAACTGCGACTCAATGAGTGGATGTAATTAAGTGGAGGGTGGGCACATAGAAGGCTGCTCCAACTTTTGCCAGGTTAGGAAAGTTGCCCGCAGTCCTCTATTCTGAGTCTGCGGCTGCTGAAGAAATAGGTCACATATTCACCTGTGTCCTGTAGCAGCCTATACAGTGAAGGCATTCACTTTGTTGGAAAAACGCTGACCGCTTCACTTGTAGCGAAACTCTGCTGTTATAGCTCCGTAACAGCTGATTCAGCCGCCGGAGAGGGAGGGGGCAGCAGTGTTGAGAGAGATTGCCCTTTATGCTGATATAAGGCCAGTTTTGCCGTTCTTTTTATAATCTTATAGTGCTTTATGCTCAGGATTAGGTTGGCTGGTCTCAGATCAGCCATGAAGGACAGAGCTCAAGTATTCAGGTCTAGATCACGTTGGGCCAGAGATCACGCTGGGCCGCAATCACCAATATTTGGTTTTAAATAGTTTTATCAAGTCCAGAACCCAGTGATAGATGGACTCATGGTGAGGAGTAAGTGGTTCAGAAGATGGATGGATGTTTATTAATATCAATGAAACCTTATAATATGATACAATTGGAGACTTGACGAAAACCCTTTAACCCCAAAGGGTTTACATGATGAAAGGGTTCTTGAGGAATATGCTGTAGATGGCTCTAGAACCCTCTTGAAAATGGTTCGATACAGCACCAAAATAAGTTTCCTTTATTATTATAAGCTTGACATCGTAACAGCAGAACCTTTTTGGAGGCTATATAGAACCATGTCCAAAAAGAACCATCTACAACACATTACTCATCATTGTGAAGAACCCAAAGAACCCTCTATCCACACAAAGAGTTTGTAGAGTTCATGTGTTCTGAATTCTTTATAGAACCATTTCCTTTACTAAACTCTTGAAGAACCCTGTTTTTTAACAAATGAATGTCAGAAATGTTGAATGGTTGGTGAATGGTGCCCATTGTTCAGATGCCACACAGTAGGAAAGTATGAAGAAATGTCTGCATCTCCATGAACATCTTCAGTCCAGAAGTGATCTGGAAAAGCAGAGCAAAGCTCCATACTTTGCTGTTTCATGTGATGAGTCTAAATGCTCAATAATAACAAAGCTCTGTCTATGAATGGACTTCAATGCTAATTGGTTTGTAGATGCAGGTACATCTCCAGAGGCTACCAACTCTAATTAAGGCCTATATGCCCATGCTTGGTTGGTACACCATTTACTGATGGCTAAAACAGCAGCTGAGATAAGTTAGGAGGACAGTTGTGAGCTAGGACAGGCCCCCCATCCGGGCAAAGCCTAGGGAGCTTTGATGAGACGTAGTGAAGCAGGGGACCAATCAGGATCGAGTGGACAGGGCGCGAGGAGCCTCTACCTGAGCAGGTATGCTCTCTATTGGGAAGCACCTTTAAAAACCCCGTGCGCGTGCCCGGAGACGGTGGCACTTTCCCTCGGGAACATAATCACGTTTAGGTCTCCAGAGCCGCGCGCGAGGAGTGCACATGGAGCCCGCGAGCAGAGTGTGTTTTCTCGCCTGTCTGCTTTGCCTCTGGCGCTGGTCCGGGGCGTCTGGAGCCAGGCACGAAGCGTATGGGAAGGTGGTCAGCCTGCTGGCGCCGGGCGAAGACGACCTGAGTGAGAGCGCCGTCCGCTCCTTTTTCAAGCTCGTGGAGAACCGTGTGCAGTGGGCCGACGTGTCGTGTGGAAAGGTAACGGCTTTCTTCAGCGCTTCGCAGGGCTGCGGACGGCGGGGTCGAGGTCCAACGCCGTGTGCTACACTGAGCCTGGCTTTACTACAGCTCCACTAACTCTTACTGATGCTTTCAGTTCAGTAATCACAGCAGTGCTCTTACAAACACTCTGCTACTGCCAGTGTGTTAGAATCTGATGGTATTTGACATCACTAAATACTGTTGTATTACTCATGATTTTCTACACATGCCATGCTGCTCTGGTTGCATGATGGTAACAGATGGCATTGCTGAGGAAAAACCATGATAGAAGTATACTATGGTACTAAATGGTACTATTTCATTTGAATTGGAAATGCAACTAGATTATGGTATGGTAAAACTAGTTCTATTACAATTATAAAAGTAGTTCTATTAAAATTGTAAAAGTAGTTGTATAAACTAGTTGTGTTATAATTATAAAAGTAGTGGTATGACTATAGTAAAAGTAGTTTTATTACAATTATAAAAGCAGTTCTATTACAGTTGTAAAATTAGTTGTATAAACTAGTTGTGTTATAATTATAAAAGTAGTTGTATTACTATGGTAAAACTAGTTCTATTACAATTATAAAAGCAGTTCTATTACAGTTGTAAAATTTGTTGTATAAATTGGTTGTGTTATAATCATAAAAGCAGTAGTATTACTATTGTAAAACTAGTTCTATTACAATTATAAAAGTAGTTATATTACAGTTGTAAAATTTGCTGTATTAGTATGGTAAAACTAGTTCTTTTATAATTATAAAAGTAGCTCTATTACAGTTGTAAAATTAGTTGTATATAATTATAAAAGTAGTTGTATTACTACGGTAAAACTAGTTCTATTAAAATTATAAAAGTAGTTATATTACAGTTGTAAAAGTAGTTGTGTTATAATTGGAAAAGTAGTTGAATTACTATGGTAAAATTAGTTATATTACTATTATAAAAGTACTTCTATTACAGATGTAAAAGTAGTTGTATTACTATGGTAAAACTAGTTATTTTATAATTATAAAAGTAGTTCTATTACAGTTGTAAAATTAGTTGTATATAATTATAAAAGTAGTTGTATTACTATGGTAAAACTAGTTCTATTACAATTATAAAAGTACTTATATTACAGTTGTAAAATTAGTTGTATAAATTAATTGTGTTATAATTATAAAAGTAGTTGTATTAATATGGTAAAACTAGTTCTATTACAATTATAAAAGTACTTCTATTACAGTTGTAAAAGTAGTTGTATGACCTGGTAAACTAGTTGCATTACAACTGTAAATTAGTTGTATTACTATAGTAAATCTATTTGTGTTATAATTATAAAAGTAGTTGCATTACTATGGTAAAACTAGTGTAATAATTGTAAAATTAGTTGTGTAATAATTGTAAAATTAGTTGTATTACAATTATAAAAGTAGTTATATTACAGTTGTAAAAGTAGTTGTATTACCTGGTAAAACTAGTTGCATTACTATAATAAAACTATTTGTGTTATAATTATAAAAGTTGTTGTATTACTATGGTAAACCTTGTTCTATTACAATTATAAAAGTAGTTCTATTACAGTTGTAAAAGTAGTTGTATTACCTGGTAAAACTAGTTGCATTACTATAATAAAACTATTTGTGTTATAATTATAAAAGTAGTTGCATTACTATGGTAAAACTAGTTGTGTAATAATTGTAAAATTTGTTGTATTACTATGGTAAAACTAGTTCTATTACAATTATAAAAGTAGTTATATTACAGTTGTAAAAGTAGTTGTATTACCTGGTAAAACTAGTTGCATTACTATAATAAAACTATTTGTGTTATAATTATAAAAGTTGTATTACTATGGTAAACCTTGTTCTATTACAATTATAAAAGTAGTTCTATTACAGTTGTAAAAGTAGTTGTATTACAATTGTAAAAGTATTGTATTACTATGGTAAATTGTGGTAGTTGTGTTATAATTGTAAAATTAGTTGTATTACAATTTAAAGCTAGTGTTATAATAGTAAAAACACATATTACTATGGTAAAACTAGTTAGTTATATTACTATTGTAAAATTAGTTGTGTTATTATAAAAGTAGTTGTATTACTATAGTAAAACTAGATGTGTTATAATTGAAAAGGTAGTATTACTATGGTAAAACTAGCTGTGTTACAATTGTAAAATTAATTCTATTACTATTGTAAAAGTAGTTGTATTACTATGGTAAAACTAGTTGTATTACAATTGTAATTTTTTTTTAGTTTTATTACTATAGAAAAACTAGTTGATTTATAATTGTAAAATAAGCTGTACTAGTAAGGTAAAATTAGCTGTACTACCATGTTTAAATTAACTGCCTTTTTATGTTAAAACTACTTGTATTACTATAATAAAACTAGTTGTATGACTATGGCAAGTAAAGTTGTATTACTGTAGTATTACCATGTAGTGACCAAAAACATAGTTGTACCATGTTGGCTTTACTATGGTACTTTTTATATTATTACCATACTGCTGTATGAGTAGAGAGTCCACAAGATTGTACTGCTGTGGAATTCTGGTGCAAATAAGATTGAGTTGCTTACTCCACAGTTATCCCTTACAAAACAGAACCATGTAAAATTGTCATTATAGAACCATGTATTTTTGGACATTACCATAATGGCAATAACATGGTTTAGTACAATGCTATGTCAGGGTAAAGAGTATTGTGGTACTGTAATGGTAAAGTTACAGTAATACAACTAGATGTACTAGACTAAATCAACAATGAATACATGATGCTCACAAAAATGGATTCAGTAAAAACTGATCACACAGTAAGGTCAAGTTGAAAACATTGCTATCACACCAAATATACAATACAGGCATTTTCACATTTTTATGATAACTAAGTAAGTACCATAGAGTTACATTACAAATTCTAAAAGTAAGCTTATGGAGTAATAATATGTTATTTCTATGTAGTACTTTCATATACCATGGCCTACTGCGATGTACCATGACAAAACTATTATACAACCATGATAGTACCATGTTGTTTGTTTGAAAGGGATAATACAGTCATATCAGTATCAGTAACTCATTAATAACATCTCAATAACAAATCAGTGCAGTAACAGCAAATGATCTGAATACATTTAGTAGATGATCAACAGATGTCTCATAATACAGTTGAACCTCTGTTATCATTTACCCTGGTTATTGGTTTGGTTATCTTTGTTATCTTCGACGGAAATGTTGTCCCAGTTATCATTCATCCACCCGGTTTTTGTCAATGTGACCATGTGACTTACCACTAATTTCACGCAAACAAAGCATCCACCCACACATTCATCACTCACCTACATGTTTGGCATTCATTCTGGGTTTGTTTCTCATTGTTTCTCATTGATAATGCTCAAAACAAACTATCACATTACACTAAAGCGACAGCATGCAGCCATATCGCCTTAAAAACAAATGTGAAAACAAATAGTGGCCAAGAACCCCGTAAATGGGTGTACAAAACAAAGGCTGTGGCTGGACAACACCAGCACTCTCTAAAACAGAGCGTAAACCTGTAAGAGTGATGTTAAATGCTCATTTATCAATTTCATTAGTCTTTTATATTTATTTCTCATTGTGTTCTGTATGTAAAACTATAGTTATTCTATATAAAATGTATTTTTGTTCATATTTAGGAGTGTCTGGAACAGATTAATCAGATTTACATTATTATGAATGACCAAAACTGAGGTTCTGCTGTATAGTTTGTTGATCTTGTTTTTCTCTGTCTAAGACCTTATCTGGAGATGTTCACCTCAGAACATACTGAACATGTAACAACACACTGTTATAGACATGCTGCTTATTGCATTCAATAACTGGATTCATGGGTTGAGGTTAAGGTAAAAGATTAGGACCAGGGTGAAGGTTAGGATTAAGTTTTCAAATGAGGTTAAGGGTAGGACTAAAACTTTAACCAAGGTTAGGGTTTGGATTATATTTTGAGTGGAGGTTAAGATTAGGGTTTAGAGTGGTTTGGGGTTGAGGTTAAAGTTGGGCTTTGGATGTACTTAACAGTACATCTAGAAAATTTATTCAAATCCTTCACTGGGGGCAGCCATGGCCTGCTGGTTAAGGATCTGGTCTTGTGACCGGATATATATATATATACAGTGGATTCAGAAAGTATTCAGACCCCTTGAACTTTTTCACATTTTGTCACCTTACGACCACAAACTTAAATGTATTTTATTGAGATTTTAAATGATAGACCAACACAACGTACCACATAATTGTGAAGTGGAATGAAAATGATACGTGGTTTTAAAAATTTTAATCAAATAAAAATCTTAAAAGTGTGACATTCAACCCCTGTACTCTGATCCCTCTAAACAAAATTGAGTGTTGAAAAAAAAACATTGTTGAAAAAAAAATATAAGAAGTGCTGTTTACAGTTTGCCAGAAGCCATATAAGCTTCTAAACAGATTTGTGGAGTGCAGACTTATAGTTGTCCTGTGTACAGATTCTCACACCTGAGCTGTGGATTTCTGCAGCTCCTCCAGAGTGACCATGAGCCTCTTGGTTGCTTCTCTGACCAGTGCTCTCCTTGCTCGATCTGTCACTTTAGGTGGACGGCCATGTCTTGGTAGGTTTGCAGTTCAATTCAATAGTGTTCTCTAACAAACCACTGAGGCCTTCACAGAACAGGTGTATTTATACTGAGACTAAATTACACACAGCTGGACTCTATTAACTAATTAAGTGACTTCTGAAAGTAATTGATTGCACTGGATTTTGTTACAAAATGTGAAAAAGTTCAAGGGGTATGAATACTTTCTAGGCCCACTGTATATATATAATAATAAAAAAATATATAGCAAAATTAACTCAAAAGCTTCAATGATACTGTCACAGTGCTGTGGCCAGAAGGAGATGGATGCAGTGGTGATGTCCAAAGCCTGGTTTTATTTCGAGACTCAAAACTTTGGCTAAGAAAACAAGACTTGTCTATGGCTATGGAATACAGACTATGGCAAAACCACTGTGTGACAATGCAGGGTAGACATTACAATGACGGGCGAGAACTGTGAAACACTAAGGAAGCTTTAAAGCAAACTTAATCAAGGCAGATGATGAGACCGCATGGCTTTGCAATGACATGATGTAACTGGGGGTGGAGAGATGACGTGAATGTAAACAAAAGAGTACATGAATACAAGACGTCACATGGAAAATGTAAACAGAGACGTATGACAAGAACGGGACGGGGCTGTGATGAGGCTGTGGTTGTAGGGTTCATGTTTTAACATGTTTTTTAAATTTTTTGTTACTAATTAAACTTGCAAATGTATTTTTTAATCAATTCTCATTGATTTTATTTTAGAATTTGCCTTTCCCTAATCTTCTTTTTTTAAAAAGGCTACACAGTCTCTGCGCTCAGGTATAAGGCTTGTAGAAAATGTTACAAGAAAGGCTCTTCAGTTGAATCATTCTCAAAAAGAAGCTTTGTATACCTGATCCTTCTAAAGAAAGGCTTCTTTGAGGAATGACTCTCCAGTGACTTTGTAGTAACAATGCCTTTTTTGAAGTACTTAATTATTTGAAATGAGAAGGGTCAGGGATATGCTCTTGTAGGAAGTATACATTATATTTACTTGAAATGTGTCCCTCGTTTCATTACAATAACACCTGAATGTTTTTTTTTTTTTTTTTTTTTTTCTAAAATGTCAAATTTTAACACATTTGATTGATTTTGATAATACGTTGCATGTCATTTCACATCTACATGGAACAAATGAAGATATTTTTGAATATAAAACATTTGAAAAATGAAACAAAAACATTTAAGTTGCAATAACTTTAAATTAAGTAAATAAAGAGCAAGTCTGCATTTAAATGTACTGAAGTTTTCTGTAGTAGATGGGTTAACATTAAAAAATCAATGAAGCATGCAGGTGCACAATTTTTTGGTCAGCTTGAAAACATGGAGTGGAGCACAGTCTCCGGACTTAAACCCCATCCAGCTGATTTGGGAAGAAAAGCAAAGCAAACCTACAAGTGCCAACATTTATGTGAACTTCTGCAGTCTGGAGACTGTGCTCCACTCCATGTTTTCAAGCTGACCATCTTGTTGTTTTTTCCTGAGGTAGTTCTGGCAGAGCTTGGACTGATGTTTTGGGTCATTATCTTACTGTAGGATGAACCCCTGACTAACTAGGTGCAGAAATGTTCTAAAACTGTTCTAAAACTTATGACTGGTACTGTATATACTATTGTATGCTAATATCAATTAGTCCTAAGAGCTGGGACTTGATTTTGTCATTCTTTGTCTGTAGTCTGTGCTGGAGGAGAATATAGGCCAGCTGGTCAGTAACTACTCCAGTTCCAGTGGTCTGCAGGAGGATGGTTTCTTCAGGGTGGCTGCTGGGTGCTGCCTCTTCCTCAGCTCTGCCTCTGACACCTGTACCGGCATCCAGGAGGGATACTGGGGTCAGAAAACAGATGCTTTT
>BRDA01023935.1:0-26642 GCA_036984385.1 Crenuchus spilurus
CACTCTCCGGCTGTCGGTTGTAAGGGTCTTTTGCTTTAGGGCCCCGGAGAGCGTAATGATGCTGAAATTAGAGATTTCGGAAGCATGCAGGTGCCCTGAAGGTGATGCAGCCTTTTCTGAGCCAGTCTCCTCTCATTATGATCCTGTTTTAGAAGCAGTTTTGTCTGAATGAGCAGAACGTGTGCTACTTCATTTTAGATTTATGTTAGTTTTTATTTTCATGTTGATGTATTAATTCATATTTCACATGCACCAACCAGCAGCTTCAGCAAAACTACCTCCTTGTTTCTACACATTTCTATCAGCTCCACTGAGTATACAGAGGCACTTTGTAGTTCTACAGTTACAGACTGTAGTCCATCTGCTTCTCTGTGTACTCTGTTAGCCTCATTTCATCCTGTTCTTCCATGAACAAGACCGTTATCAGCACTGCAGTGACACTGACGTGGTGGTGGTGTGTTGGTGTGTGTTGAGCCGGTATGAGTAGATTAGACACAGCAACATCTCTTGATTGGTCAAAAGATGCTGCAGGATGCTCGTTTTTGGTTGGTGGATTATTCTTAGTCCAGCAGCAACTTGCCATCACCACATCAGTGTCGCTGCAGTGCTGAGACCAATCCACCAACCAGAAAAAAAAGTCCTGAGTCTTGACCATTAAAGAACAAGATGAAAGAGGAATGAAGAGAAAACCAGTTGGTCTGCAGTTGGTAATTGTAAAACTACAAAATGCACCTGTACGGTATGTTGAGCTGACAAAAAATGGATAAAGAGGTGCTTTTGGACAAAATATCATCCTGTGATTGTTATGTAAAGTGGTTGTTATGTGTTTTGCAGTTTACTGTGGAACCCAATTCCAATTAATCTGTTCCAGACACTCCAAAATCTTAACAAAAATACATTTTATATAGAATAACCATAGTTTTACATGCAGCACACAATGAGAAATAAATACAAAAGACTAATGAAATGAATAAATGAATATTTAACTTCACTCTTACAGGTTTACACTCTGTTTTAGAGTGTGCTGGTGTGGTCCAGCCACAGCCTTTGTTTTGTACACCCATTCTTTTTCATTTTTGCCAAAACAACGAGAAACAGTCAGACTTAACAATGAACGCATGGTTGGATGCTTTGTTTTCACAAAATTAACGACGAGTCACATGGGCACACTGACAACAACCGGGCAGATGAATGATAACTGGGACAAAATTTCCCTGAAAAAAGTAATGATAACTGAACTGTATGATAACTAGGGCAGATAATAATAGATAACACTGTATTACACTTGTATATGGTGCAGCCCTTGTGCTTATATGTGTGGTATGTAGCATAGCTTCACTCAACCATACAGTGTACTTCTTTGAAGCGTTCTCATAGAAAAAAAAAAAAAAATATATATATATATACATGCACATTCTTCCAGTGCTCCTCTTTCCCAGTTTAAGTCAGCATGAGGCTCAGGAATGGAGTGCACGTTTTTTTATCTGCAAACCGCAGCTGCAATTTTCTGCTTCAGACCCTTGAAATCCTGTTCTGTTTCGAGTCACACTGGCCGAATCAGCCGACTAAAGCCAAAGGAAATCAATGAAGGGGATCCAATCTTGCTTGTGCTGTTCTGATTTGGTATTAATCTGATTTACCGATTCTCGTCTCGATTTAGAGATTAGACGCTTAAGCCCCCTCACCCTTCATTGCACTCTCTGAGACCTTAGCTATAGTAGTGTGTTGTCTTTTTTTCTCTTTTGTTTCTCGCTCTTTTGCTCTTACTCTACTGGCTTTCTCACTGTTGTGTCGTCAGCTGGACCCTCTCGTTAGGATTCATCATTTAAATGGTTTGTGTAAATAATCCTGTCATACACAACATTCGCTGCCTTTCTCTCGCTCTCTCGTTTTCTCTTTCTCTCTCTCTTGCTGTTCTACTCTCTCTGTTGCTCTCTCTTCCTACTTGCCTCACTCACTGTCTCTCTGTTTCTTGCTTGCCTCCTCTTGTATCCTTCTGTTCTCTCTCTGTTTCTTTGCTTCTCTCTGCAGCTAGTTGTACGTTTGCTCAAACACATTGCCTTCACGAGATCTGACATTATGGGGTGCTGGACTGCCCGTGGCTAACGAGTGACTAATCTAGGCCAGTACATGGCAGTTCTAGGCAGCTGAATGGCTAACATTTGAGCAAAATGTAGCCTCAATATTTCCTCTCACACTAAGACCACTCCATGTTTTGTGACCAATGTGATTTTTCACCATTTTAAGTAGCTAAAATAATATTTTTGTATATTAATTAATATAAAACCTGTATCTACATTTTGGTGGCTAATATTATTTTGGTTTTTAATCATCATGCTTCTTAAAAAATTGGAGCTGCTCAAAATTATGTTATTATAAAAACTGTAGGGGTGGAGCTACTCAAATTACTGTTATTATAATAACTGTAGGGGGTGGAGCTTGTCAGAATTCTGTTATTATAGAAACTGTAGGGGTGGAGCTTGTCAAAATTCTGTTATAAAAATTGTAGGGAGTGGAACTACTCAAAATTATGTTATTATTGAAACCGTAAGGGGTGGAGTTAGTCAGAATTATGCTATTATTGAAACTGTAGGGAGTGGAACTACTCAAATTTCTGTTATTATAGAAAATTTAGGGCATGAGGCTTGTCAATTTTATTATAGAAACTGTAGGGGGTGGAGCTTTTCAGAATTCTGTTATTATAGAAACTCTAGGGGGTGGGGCTTGTCAGAATTTTGTTATTATAGAAGCCCTAGGAGGTGGAGTTAGTCAGAATTCTGTTATTATAGAAACTGTAGGGGGTGGAGCTTGTCAGAATTTTGTTATTATAGAAACTCTAGGGGGTGGAGCTACTCAAAATTCTGTTATTATAGAAACCATGAAGGCAGAGCTATCCAGAACTCTTTGCTATGATACTGAAAACTGATAATTGTGGTCTCTCATATCATGGTAGGAATTCTTCATATCATCCCATCTCTAATCAGAGACCTCCTGTGGCTCAGTAGTTTGCTCACTCTGGCTCTTTTTGAGCTTTCATATTCTGGCTTATTTGTCCCCATAGAATGAGGTGATCCTTCAACTGAAGATGAATCAGCAGAACAGCAGTCAGGGAACAAGCTCAGGCTGCATAATTTACAATTTGCTGATGGGTATTGCTAGGAATGTATGAATGGAATCAACTGACTTTTACTTGGAAAACATGAAAGCTGCAGCCTGCCAATTGATTCACTTTTGATCTTTTTTCAGGTGCTGCGTTAACTGTGGATAAAATATATGTTTAAGAACTTTGAATGCCAGTTTCCCATTATACTGGCAATAATGTGGTTCATACTGGAACGTAAGGCTTTTATTAAAATGCAATCCTACGCCAATGATCCAGGAATTTTTTAATCGTCAAAATTTGTTAGGATGCATTGTCATTTAGTACAACACTGTGGTCTACAGTCAATATGAATTTAGATGATGAAATTCATTCAAAATAGTTGGTTTACATTGAACAGAAGCCCATAATCCCGACTTTTATTTTGTGTACTGTGACAGGCTTATACTATAGGGTTAGAGCATATCCATATAGCAATCATGCAGGTGCCAGTAAACATGCATGCATTAATGATTATGCATCACATCAGTGTATTGGACCACTTGCTGTTTGCTATATGCATTGATACAGATGAATGTATTGTTGTATAAGTGTAAGTGACTATTTAGCCCACAGTATGATCAAGCTCATAAAATGGTCAAACATTCAATAAAATTTGACTGTAATGTTGAATTTTGCTGTACTGATACCAAAGGCTGCTAATCAGTCCCAGTGTTTTAAATGTTTGCTGTGAGCATCTTCACTTGTGTTTTGAAGTATCCAGACAAGTGAACTACAAGTGAACCTTGGTTATCATTCGCCCTGGTTATCGTACAATTGCGTTATCGTTTACTTTTTTGGGAGAAATTTTGTCCCAGTTATCGTTCATTAGCCCGGTTTTCATCAGCATGCCTATATGACTTGCTGTTAATTTCACTAAAACAAAGCATCCTCCCACGTGTTCACCACTCACACACGTTTGTCATTCATTGTGTATTTGTTTCTCTGGCTTTGTTTCTAGTTGTTTCTCATTGATAACACTCAAAACACAATAAAACACATCACACTAAAGCGATGACGTTCAGCGCTACCGCATTAAAAAAATGGGATGACACCGGCACTCTCTAAAACAGAGCGTAAACCTGTAAGAGTGATGTTAAATGTTCATTTTTCCATTTCATTAGTCTTTTGTATTTATTTCTCATTGTATTCTGTATGTAAAACTATAGTTATTCTATGTAAAATTTATTTTTGTTAATATTTTGGAGTGTCTAGAACGGATTAATTGAATTTACAATATTGCTACAGATATTCATTTTGGTTATCATCAGGCACTTTAGAACAGAATAATGACAAAAACCGAGGGTCCACTGTATTACATAAATAACAGCAATATTTTGCAATACAGTCACAATTTTGTCTATATTATGCAGCCCTATATTTAAGGACTAGATCATTTGTGGCCTTCTCTTTCAAATCCTGTGTATGCCTTTGGAATAAAACAGATTTAATCACAGCTCACATGCACCCGCATACACACACACACACACACACACACACACACACATGCCCTCGCACATGCCTTCCCCCATCCTTCAGCCTGAAACAAGTCAATTTACTTTTAAGACTGCTGGGCTGATGTGTTTCCATTAAAGAGACTTGGCCTAGTGATTACTAGTCTTGGCAAAAGCTTGTCAGGGGAATAAGGAGGAGAAAATGGGTGAATGTAGCTGCCATTGCGCTCGCTCTCCTCTCCTCAAGCACTGCGTTTGCACTGTGTGTTTGTGTGAGAGGCAGTGAAAGAGATAAAAAGAAGTGGGTGAATAGACTGCTGTTGTTGCCATGAACATCTGGAGGCATGTGCATCATCCTAATACTATGATCATTGCATGCTGTGTGTCTACTTCTGTTGTTCTCTCTTATCTGCCGTTCCCTCTCATAAATGTATTGAAATGAATGGCCAGTTGAAAAAGTGTGAAAGAGAGAGAGAGAGAGAGAGAGAGAGAGAGAGAGAGAGAGAGAGAAGGAAGCAGTGGACAAAAGAGGTTCTGTTGGATGAAATGTTTCCCTTTTTAATGAGTGATGGTGGCTACTCAGTTAATATTCTACGCTGCTCTTTCTCCCATCGTGCGGCCCTTGCTTCAAAGCAGCAGCTCTCTGCTAGAGGCGGAGGGAGGAGAGAAAGCAGGAGCAGCGCTGCTTAGAAAATACAAACACAGGCTTCGTTATCCTTCATGACAGTGTGTGTGTGTGTGTGTGTGTGTGTGTGTGTGTCTGCTGTGGCCTGTTGTACTGAATTTCCCTACATGGACATGATGAGTGAAACACAACTATGGAACAGTATCAGTCAATAGGCCACGTCTACTTTTACTGCTTACAGACATAAGACTTCAAAGCAATCAAATGTCACATGAGGACCTACTCTGACTACTGGTCTCCTTTTGCTTTGCACAATATTTATAACTCCAACAGGTTTAAAGATGCTCTGAACACCAGCTGTTTAACTGAGAACTACATGTTCATGGAGAATTAATAAATAAGTATCACATACACACATGTAGACTCTTGCCCTGGTTATCATACTGTTATTGTCAACTTTTCTGAAGAAATTTTGTCCCAGTTATTGTTCCATCTGCCTGATTTTTATCTGCATGCCCATTCATTCATTCTGGCAACAAACATACAAAAAAACTGGAGAAGCACCCAAATAATAATGCTCAAAACTAAAACATGTCACACTAAAGCAACGGCGCGCAGCGCTACCACTTGAAAATGAGTGCGAAATCAAATAGCAGCCAAGAACTGCAAGAACAGGTGTACTAAACAAAGGCTGCCAGCTGGACCACACCAGCACTCTCTAAAACAGTGCGTAAACCTGTAAGAGTGATGTTAAATGTTCATTTATCCATTTCATTAGTCTTTTGTATTTATTTCTCTTTTATGTGCTTTATGTAAAACTATAGTTATTCTATATAAAATGTTGATTTTTTAAATATATACAGGGGTTAGACAATGAAACTGAAACAGCTGTCATGTTAGTGTGGGAGGTTTCATGGCTAAATTGGACCAGTCTGGTGGCCAATCTTCATTAATGTCACATTGCACCAGTAAGAGCAGAGTGTGAAGGTTCAGTTAGCAGGTAAGAGCACAGTTATATAGTATATTACAATGCACACAACATTATGGTGACATACCAGAGTTCAACAGAGGACAAATTGTTGGTGCACGTCTTGCTGGCGCATTTGTGACCAAGACAGCAAGTCTTTGTGTCTAAATATTATTGAGCCACTTTGGGGTGTTTTGGAGGAGCGAGTCAGGAAACAGTTTCCTCCACCAGCATCACGTAGTGACCTGACCACTATCCTGCAAGAAGAATGGCTTAAAATCCCTCTGACCACTGTGCAGGACTTGTATACGTCATTCCCAAGATGAACTGACCCTGTATTGGCCGCAATAGGAGGCCCAACACCTACTAATAAATTATTGTGGTCTAAAACCAGGTTTTCAGTTTCAGTGTCATTGTCTAACCCCTGTATATATAGCTTGAACAGCAAGTGATCTGTGACATCTCCAGTTCTCACAACATGAAGAAAGATCTGCTGCAATCAACTTGGTGCCATATTTCAGTCTCCAAACATTGGACTGGTAGTGTAGCTCTTATCAAGTTAGACCTATCTCCACCTACACTCCTGGAAAAAAGTGGCAGGTTGATTTGCAAAAAGTGAAAGAGAAATGCGACCTTATATTTGAAATCCAGAATGTGATGCTGGTTCAGATAGAGGCCGAATTGTGAGCAGGCTCTCGCAGATTAGATTGCCCTGTGGATGGGAGATCAGGTAGACAAACAGATACAGGTTAGAGCAACTGCAGAGTGAGAGAGACAGCCTACAGTTTGGCATTGATCCCTCTGTGGCCCAGCAGAGGCTAATGCCAAAGTAACTAATGTAGTCGGCTATTGATTCTTCAGTTTCAGGCTTGGCTGAGCGGTTGTTGTTGCCTTGTAGAGAGAGAGCCGGAGCTGGCCTTAACGGGCATCTACACACCCTCCAAACCACCCACCTATGGCGTTCCCTCAGTGTGTGTGTGTGCTTTTGTGTGAAATGGCTCGTTTTCTTATGTTTTGGTACATGATGAGAGGTGTTTGATGGCTAGAGAGAGAGGGAGAAATGGTAGAGAGCGAATAAGAATTATAGATTTCACTCAGTCCTTGATGTTCATGGTAAAAAGAGACCTCGAGAAGGAGGGAGTGGGTGGAAAGGTAAGGATGCATCTTTACTTTGAGTGCAAATATGGCTCAGAGGAGAACACTGAAGATATGCCAGATCAATACTTCACCATATTGTCCTGTTCTTCTGTTCTACAGCAGTGCATAACAAGAACAGACATTGTTATTCAACTGTAAAGGTGTTGCAGTGTTCATTTCCTTAATAAGGTGTTCACATAAGGTATGGATAGGATAGGTGGGGTTGGTAAAATTAAGTTTCACACTATTATCCAAATACATCATGGTGTCAGAAGATCTTGAAGTTAGCATTAATAATGCTAATGAACCCATGCTTCTGGCATTCTATCACTAGACTGTTTTATTCTGCTTCTTTTAAAATGACCAATGGGAATCTTTTGTAAACATTAACCAGGCCCTAACCTAATTTCAGACTAGAAACCACTGGAAAATTTTATACATTATCTTTTGTGGTGCTGTATCAAAGCCTATTATAGATGTTAATGAATAGTTTACATGTAAACATTGATGTCAGACAGTGGTTCATTTTGTTTTGATCTCAGGATTCATAGCAGGGTTGTAATCTATCTTCAGCTATTAAACTTCCACTCAAACATATGGGTTAGCACCACTAGCGTTAGCATTAGCAAACCTAGCTATTTTCCTAAAATGAGATCAGTATATCTATCAGGAAGGGTGGATGACGTGGATGTAGCGTGGGTCATGAAAATGTCTGTATTTGAACAGAAGTCCTTGGTAGAGAACCAGGCTGTGATATCAGCACATTGCAACACTACAATGACCATACATAACTGTGAAGACAAATAATGACCGACGCAGACTGTGGGAACATTTAAGTCAAACAATCAGACAAGAAATGAGGGGCCAGGGCTGTGGAATCACAAGACACAGGTGCAGCCAATGACGTGGGCGGGGTCATGACTGAACATAAACAAACAAACACATGTACACTAGACACAGACAGATGTGATGGGAGGTTTCATTGTTTACATTATCACGACATATTGAAGTACAGTATCAGTCATAGGTTTGGACACATCTTCTGGACATTCAGTATTTTTTTATTGACTTAAAAATGTTCTGCAATGTAGATTAATACTAAAGTCACCCAAACTGTAAAGAGATATGTAATTATTTAATAAACAAACAAGTGTTAAACAAACCAGAATATGTTTATATTTTACATTCTTCACAGTAGGCACCTCTTGCTTAGATGCAGCTTTCTTGTCATTTTCTCAGTCAGCTTTATGAGGTAGTCACCTGGAATGGCTTTCAGTTAACAGCTGTGTCTTGTCAAGAGTTCATGACTTGCATTTCTTGCCTCTTAATGTGTTTGAGACATCAGTTGTGTGTCTACTTTGAAGTAAAATCTAAAACATATTTTGGTTTGTTTAACACTTACGGTATGTGTTCTTTCATAGTCTGGATGACTTCAGTGTTTATTTACAATGTAGGAAAAATAAATAAATACAAACTTTGAATGAGAGGGTGTGTCTAAACTTTTTACTGGTACTTTATATTGAATCAGAACCCCTATAGCATGATACATTGCATAAAATGGTTCTTGCCAATACATACAGTACATAACATCTACATAAGCTTGTCATAACATCTATATAAACTTTAATAAACACTGCTTTTATCAACTTTAGCTAAATTAGTCATTGTAGCTTTTACAGTAAGTGATGCCCATTGCTAAAAGTCTTAAATGGAAATGTATGTGCATTATTACATATAGTTAATGAGCTTTAATAGGTGTGCTTTAGCCTGACAAACAGTATATTTGTTATATTTGGTATTACTGTTTTTAAGTGTTCATGATGTTTAGGAAAACCAAGTCTGTAAGTCTTTTAAGTCACATATGCATAAACACAAATAAAACTAAATCAACCAATCAAACCTCTTTTCACCTACATGGGACTTAGGACTACATAAAGGTTAAATCCCTCACTTCTTTAAGGGTGTGGCTTCATTGCTTTATCTATGACTGTTCACGCTCACATTCAGAATGCTGGAAATACGATCCAGCATGTCAGGTGACATATGCTTGGGTTTGTTGAGGGAAAGGGGAAATGGCTTCAGGCTCTGAGGATCAGTATGGTGGAGGTAATTGAGAGAGCACGGCCTCAATTCGCCAACTGTTTGCTTTACTTCTACTTATTTAGAGGCTCTTAATCCACATGCTCTTGAAAAGGCCTGTGTATGTGTACGCGCATGGGACACAGGGCTGATGTCAGGCTTATAGCTCTTTTAGATGTATTACGTCTACACAGCCAAAGGATCGACTCTTTCAGAGTTCAGCTCTCGGGCGCGATTGCTTTCCCCAAGGGTACGCCAAAGCCATAAGTGCTCCCCCCTCCACTGTTTCAATGTAGACCGTCCCTTCCCTCTGTCTCTTTATATCCCCTATACTTATTGCAGATCCACCCCCCTCCAGACACCTACACTTAATGTAGATTATGCTATTTCCCTGTACTTAGTGTTAATTCTAGGGCTGTCCTTGACTGTGAGTTTTCTCAGGTGTCCTTTAGACCTAATTTTGAAAAATGTGAACTAGGCTTATAAATAACATTGCATCAGAAAATGTTTGTGTGTATATATATATATATATATATTCATAAGTTATGTGTAGTTGGTGTAACCCAAGTTAGTCTAACCCAAGCTGTGACACATGCACATACATAATTCATATAACAGAACAATGCTTATACTTAAATGGAGGCTGCCAATTTTTGCTCTCTTGGGTCCCGGCTGTTGATGGCAAATAGCATGACCGGGATTCGAACTCGTGATCCTCTGGTCATAGTGTCAGTGCCTTAGCCCGCTGAGTGCATTTGTAAATCTAATGAACCCTTACTTCTTCTATATTGAAATTCTATACTGTAAGAAATACACTTAGCTGGATTTGAAAGAATCTTCCTGTTTCTACTGTAGAATTATACCAAAGAAAGTCTTATGGAGTGTATTTCTAATGCATGGCTACAAAGACACGGCTGTTTTGTTGAGTGGGATGTTACAGTGCATGTAGGACTAAAACGAAAAGTTTGTATTGTTGTTTTACAACAATGCCAGGATACTGGTGTAGATTGTATAGTACTAGAAATAAACACAGACCTGAAAGTATAAATGGAAAAATATACTGTAAATGAATACACTTATTCAGCTGACAGAATATTAATTGACTGAGAACACGCCGATGGATTAATTGTCTAGTCCACTAAAGGACTCAGCAGCCTAACCCATGGCCGTGTGTCAGCCAAGCTACATGGGAGGTTAGTGTCTGGCATAGCATTGGTAGGGTTGGCTTGGCTATGACATTACCAGTAAGGGGGATAGAAGGAGCTTAAACACTGTTGAGGAAAATTGATGGGGGATTGTTAATGAGAAGAGCCAAGTCTCTGGTGTGCCATTGGCTGCCAAGAGTTATATCTGGACCGTGAGAGGGAGGGTACTTACTCATACAGATCCCACACACCGGTGTACGCTTAACTAGAGTGAGGAGCACCATTCTACACCAATGTAACCTTGACCTCACACTCCTACACTCCTGCTTGACTAGCAGAAGTTTGGTTGAATAACAAGCAGAAGTTTGGTTAAATAACAAGTTTTTTCCAACCCAAAGTCTGTGCTCAGGAGAAGATTTGGCTTGGATTTTCGGTGCAACTGCGCGTTCCAAAGTGAACTCTGACATCCAAGTGGTTAATTCTCTCTCTCTCTCTCTCTCTCTCTCTCTCTCTCTCTCTCTCTCTGTGTCTCTCTCCGCTATGGTTTGCCTGGCTCACAAATCGTTTTTGCTGCAGTAAATCGGTCTGGTTTCTCCGTCAGGGATTGGGTTGAAAAGCTAGCCGCTGGAAGGGGCTAACCAAAGCAATAATAAAGAAGAAACAGAAATGCATTTCATATGTCCGTACTTCTCTCCAGCGACAGGACTTTTAAAGGAAAATACAGAGCCACTGGACCCATCCCCATTCGCGCTGCCAACTTAAGAGGTGTGCAGTCCTATGACTTGAAGCATGTCGTTTCCTTTCGTAATTCATGGAAAATGATTTGCTCAGCATGTGTGTGCTTGGGCGACTGTCCTAAGAAGTGGAAGTGGACCTGATTTACACGCTAGTTGGATGGGGGGATGGAGGCCCGAGTGCTTTGGAAGTGATGTAGCTGTGAATGAGGCTGTGCTGTAAGGTTGACTCCAGTTCACTTGGAGATTATGCTGCTGGCTGGAGCTCCATTTCCAAGCACCTAGGGACCACTGGCTGGATGAAAAGAGCTGTGCAAATAAAAAAGTTCATTCAATTTTTTCCGGCTCGTTAGGTGTTTTCTCTCTCTCTCCCTCTCCCCCACTCTGTTTTCCCCCCTCTTCCTTTTTTCTTCATTCATTTGAGAATGTGCTGTGTGGGCTCCCAGGCCCTAAACCCACTGAATGGTCTCTATTAAACCAGCATCCAGAAACAAACAGCTGTGGCCAGATGTTCCACAATAGACATCCAAATGCAGTTCTGGAGTAATTAATGTTTTACTCTGAAGTAATGAATAGTTTTAGCATGTGGACATTAATACTGGGTCCAAAATGGGTGCAATATTAAAACTCAGTAATAGTTTACTGTACATTAGGGCTGTAACTAATAACTATTGATGCTGATCGAGTAAGCTTTTTCACTGTAGACAGCTTTTAAAAGAGAAGGCAAGAAAGCCTTTAATAAGACTTCAACACTGTGGAAAAACTTAATAGAAATGAGCTCTTGTAGTGAAATATAAAGCATGCAATGTCATGTAAGTTATTACTGCAGATTAATAAAAAAATAATTATTTTTAATCTGTAATTGAGTGCAACTGAATAATTATAACAGGTCCACTTTACACTTAGTGCATCTTAAAAATTATATTATGAAAAAGTGAACATTTGTGTTCATAATTGAATTCAAAAGGTTGTCAGCATGGCTGCGGCTGAGCAGGAGAGGACACAGCAGGAATGCAGAAAACGAATGTGGCTTTATTATAAACACAAGATGGTGAAACAGACTCATGAAGACAATCTAAACACTAGGGTGACAATACAGAACCCTGAAAAATGTATAATACTATGAGAGAGACAGACATCATTACTATGAGATAATGACAGACAGCGACTGAAACACTGGGAAGGCTTTTTAAAGCAAACAATCAGTCATGTGATGGACAATCGACTGTGATCAGAGACGAGATAGATGTAAACACTGAGACATGACGTGCCGAGGCTAGGGATGGAGACATGACATGTACTAGGTAAACAGGCAGCACAAGGTGACTTGACATCATGTGGAGAGACATAAAGACACACAACACATGACTGGACATGACACATGACTCTTCTTCCTGCGGAGACTCAAGAAGTTTGGTCTGCCTCCTCACATCCTCACCAACTTCTACAGATGCACGATAGAGAGCATCCTCACTAGCTGCATCACTGTCTGGTACAGCAGCTGCTCCACCTGTGACCGCAAGGCTCTGAAGAGGGTGGTGAGGACAGCAGAGTCCATAATAGGCAACAAACTTCCTGCACCAGAGGACATCTATCAGTCTCGCTGCTTAAGGAAGATTAAAAAAATCCAACAGGACAGCAGTCATCCAGCACACGGGCTGCTCACCTTACTGCCATCAGGCAGGAGGTACCGAAGCATCCAGGCAAGAACGACCCGGCTAATGAACAGTTTCTACCCACAGGCTATCCGGCTCCTGAACAAGATGAGTGGATAATGACAATAACACTCACACTGCAACATTCAATCAATATACTTTTCACTATCTCACCTAGCACATCTGGACCCACTAAGTCACTTTACTTGATGTTCTATGCAGGAACATCTATCATTGTACATATGCTCATATGTATATTTATTTATATGTAAATTTTTGTGCAGATTTATGTAGATTTATGTATATTTAACTTTATTGTAGAGTTTTATTCCCATGTCTCTCACCACAAGAATTTCAATGCACATATGTCCTGACATGTAGTGCAAATGACAAATAAAGTTGAAACTTGAAACTTGAAACTTGGACAGAGGTGTTGCCAGGGATGCAGCAGCAGTGGTGGGAGGGTGTCAAAGGTAAACTGTCATATATTTTAAATTTATTACAAGTAAAGTGACATTTCAATCTTTTTTATTTTAATCACGAGTTATATCTCCAGAATCTCAAATTTATATATATATATATAATTTTGAGTTTGAGTAAATTAAAACGGTATCAACATACAGCTTGAAATATGTCACGTCACATCTTGGATACACAATATATGACTGTTTACCTTTTTGAATTAAATAAAATTCAATTAAATTGCAAAATTTGAAGCTGTTAATTGTCCTAACAACAAATCATTGATCAGAAAATAAGCAAGGAATAAGAAACAAAAAACTCACGAGAGCTGTGCCGGGCTAAAAAGGGTGAAACATATTTACTTACAGTACATGTCTTCTTGTATGCAAAGATATAATGATGAAAAGAGTGTAATGTTTGATATCAAGCTCAAACCAACATGTGTGGGTGTTCAAAATTCCCTTAAGATTTTTTTTTTCCCCAAAAAGATTTGTTGGTATTGACAAATCTGCCACGCCTTCCACACCTAAATGCAGCCGGGAGTGACAGGTAATTACAGGTAATATTTCAGAATTTTTGGGTTTGGTCCTTTTTTTGCCCAGGAGTTCAGCCCTATTGTGCTAACATTTTTGTTGTCTCCGTTCTGGTTTTAACACATTTATTCTTCTGTGGAACTGTGGGAGGGGGGTGGGGTTCAGTGGAACAAGTGGCAAAGGCTGTACAGGAATGTGGCAGGGTAATCTGCTAGAGGCTGGGGCGGGAATAATAGCAGGCCACACAGCAATTGGATTTGGCCCGCATGATTAAGGGGGGTGGGGTGCGTGGGGTGAGGTGCTGTGAATTAAGAGTGGGGGCTGGAAAAAAGGAAATGCAATCTGTACCAGAATGCCTCTCCTGTGGTAGCAATCCCACTGACCTGGGCCTATTGGCTGGAGGTGGCAGGGCAGTGGGCCTTGTTTCCTTTGACTTCGAGTTGTATTGATAGATTGTGTGTTGTTTGGTCGGGGAGCTTTGTACTGGCTCTTTGTATTAACTTATTTATTTCTTTTTTTCC
Organism: Crenuchus spilurus; assembly: GCA_036984385.1. Lineage (NCBI taxonomy): Eukaryota > Metazoa > Chordata > Actinopteri > Characiformes > Crenuchidae > Crenuchus > Crenuchus spilurus. The sequence goes on from BRDA01023935.1 coordinate 14,452, forward strand.
TTTAAGAGGACAATGACCTTTTAAACCCTGTGTTGGATGGGGGGATACAGTTGGGGTTGGATGGGTGGAGTAACTGGAGGAAAGTGAGTTAGGTGGGCATTGAGGCATGTTTATGTGTGTGGAAATGGATGTGTGAGTGAGCATGAATATGCACAGATGCACGTACACACATGGCCGTGTGTGTGTAGCGAGGGAGTGTGTTGTGGCCCTGCGGCTCACGTTCGCTGATCCTGACCCACTTTCTCCCCTCCCTCCCCCGCTATCTCTCTCTCTCTCTCTCTGTTTGTCTGTGTCTGTGTCTATCTCTCTCTCTCTCTCTCTCTCTCTCTCTCTCTCTCTCTCTCTCTCTCCACACTCTCTCCCTCTTTAATTGCTGCTCAGCACACCAAGGCCATCTGTTCAGCCGGGGCCTGTCGCCATGGAGATGCTGGGAGGCTTTTCGGATTTGTGGCGCGCTGACCAGCAGGGTTGGAGGGGTCAGGCGTGTGGGGAGTAGGCGGCAGTCATAGGGCCAGTAGAACTGTGCCACGGGACGCGCCTCTCAATGGACGTTGGCAAGGCCACGCCTTCCTGGGGATGACCAGCTTATCCCGGGCATTCGTACACTCCGCCTGCTGGTAGTTAGTGTGTGGACATGACCAAATACTACATGCTGTGGCTCTCCAAACAAAACCTTCTCCCTCATGAAAACTTTATAGGTAAATAAATCACTTTTTTAAAAACTAAAATATAATATTTTTTGCGTCATTCCTCGTGAAATGTCCACACAAAAGAGTAGCAGATGGTTTCAAACTGTTATAAAAAAATTAGGGAAAAAAACAAAACAAACAAACAAACAAACAAACAAATAAATCAATAAAATTAAATGGATAGTAATGATATCCTGAGAGCAGTGCATGCTAAACAAGATGTAATAATAAAACTTATAAATAATAATACATAAATAAATGCATATTTACTAATAAATTATGTGTATTATGACTAATAAAGGATTATCTTATCTTATTAGCAGTGTTAGCCTCACATCTGTACTTGTAAACTAGTAAAACAAGCCAATTCTGAACTTGAACTTTGAAAGAGGAGAAGGTGGCGAGTGTTTATTAGCAATGTTAGCCTTTCAGCTGTAGTTCTAAACTAGCAAAACAAGCCATTTTTAACTTTAAACAAGTGCAGAAAGTGACTTTTAACTTCTGGTGTTTATTAGTAATATTAGCCTTGCAGCTGTAGTTCTAAACCAGCAAAACAATCTAATTAAAATTTTTAAACAAATGGAAAAGGTGACTATTGACTGCTAGTGCTTATTAGCAATGTTAGCCTTGCAGCTGTAGTTCTAAACTATCAAAACAAGCTTATTTTGAACTTTAAACAAGCAGAGAAAGTGACTATTAAGTTCTGGTGTTTATTAGTAATGTTAGCCTTGCAGCTGTAGTTCTAAACCAGCAGATCAAGCCAATTTTGAGCTTTAAAAAGAGGAGACGGTGGCTAAGTTCTAGTGTTTATTAGCAATGTTAGCCTTGCAGCTGTAGTTCTAAGCTAGCAAAGCAAGCTAAATTTGAACTTTAAACAAGTGGGAAATTAGATAAATTAACTAAATGATTTCTGGGTGAAAAGTGCCAGCAAATTTATTTGAGTACCATCATGAAATGGCAAAATTAAATGACTAGATATCAGGCTTTATGTCTGTTAGTGTTCAGTGTTTCTACTAACACAACTTGACCTCAAATAACTAACATTACTGACAGCTGTAATCTAAAAGTTTATTAACTAGAATGCTTAGAAAGTTGGTTTTCAATGAATTCTGTTTGTTTTTATATATTTACGTTTTTATATATTTACTTCAACATAACTGATTGAAATTCACATTCTTTTTGGAAAAGACCACACATGGAATACAACAGCCCTACTTTAGTTACAGATGGAGTGTTTGTCACTTCAATTTAAACTTCTCTATGTGTATACAGTGTTGTTTACTTATAAAATGAGCTTCACAAAAATGTGAATGCTAACACAAGCTGTTTGTTAATATTTCCTTTTTAAATATGTTATTCGCTGCTTGTTCATGTGCCGTGAAGTCACTATGTAGCCTTCATACATCTAAATACACATCTTGAGTGTAGTGGAAGCTAAATTAGTTTGCTTTGCTAAGAATACATCTATTAACAAAATGCTCGTAACTATGAACTGTAACCCTTGCTTATTATCATTGTATAATTTGAACAGCTGCTAAATGTGACACTAGACTAATCATCATCTTGACTTGTCAATTAAAAAGTAAACATTCTCCCTGATGAAAACTGCATTAATTAGCAGGCTTTCGCCTTGCAATGGAAGATATTTTGTTAATCATTTTGTACATTCCAGCTACTCCTTTTGTGTAATGGACTAAATTATGTGAGAAGCAAAGCATGAGTGATAAGATGTGGCAAGGGTAGACCTCATCTATACATGCCGATTGACTTTGATTACATTCAAGCTCTGAGGGGTGGAAGGTTTTGTTTCTCCATGGGTGCCACATTGGGAATAGCTGCATGTACAAAAGGTTAACTACCTATTGAAATTAAAGTCCCATCTTTTGAAGAAAAAACCTCTTTCCTATAAAAATAAGCTGAAAGGCAAAACCCAACCTTTGAATTTTGCTAATTGCCTGGACTGCACACCTCACTATATAAATCATTTTGCTTGTTGCTATCGTGTAATTGAATATTGATCGCCCAGTGTTAGGTTTGCACCATTCACCATGAAATGGTAGGGGGTCCACACATACTCCCGTGTATTGCCGCTGATTAACGGGATTGATACAACCACTGTTCACTGCCCAGTGTTGCCCACATTCCCCCCACTGTGCTCATTCAGCATCACAGAGGGAGGCTTACACCCACTCTGAGCTCCTGGCTGGCCTCCATGGCATGGATAATCCTTCATTTTGGGAAAATCAAACCGGAACTATTCAGAAGGAACGACGAAAAACAAGTGCCTTATTAAGGCATCGAGTAATCTTGTGGATACAATGTAAGAAAAGGGGACTTCTCTTAGGGGGTTATTTTTTCTTATGAGTGGGTTTGATGTGTTTTCTTACATCCTGCCCCAATTCTTGCCTGTGGGCTTAATGTTCAGTGACTTAGGGTGTTGCATTTCTGTATTTTTGTCCCATAAGGCTGTTCCCAACGGATCCTTGAGGCTCCTCTTTAGCAAGTCTGCGTCAGGCCAGACTCGATGGGGAATTGTTCCATGTCCCTGCAAATCTGTGATGTTTCAGTTTCTGAAACATCAGGACTGAAGATGCTGCCATAATTTCACCATGAAGAAGAGGGAATAAGGCACAGAAAAATGTAAAACATTTTGAAAATTGTTCCTGAGAGCTAGCGCTGACCTTGGTTCTGGATTCGTATCAAAGTAACTCCATTTTGGAGGCCCACCATCAGACGAGGAACTATAACTTGCTAAGACTCACAGTAAAGGTGTCATGCTCACATTATGCTGATCACATTAGGCTTTTATATGCGTTCAACTCAGTTGTCGCTAATGTACAGTCATTATTTCTGTGCAGGGGTGGACAAAATGTATTCGATTTTGTCTGCCTGTGAACAGGAAATGAAGCACTTAACCATTTAAAGAGCAGCGTAGAGAATACAGCTGGAGCTATTGAAGCTGAAACTGTGTGAAGTAGCGTCATGTAGGGCGCACCAGTTCTTTCCATTTAAACCCGAACAACCTCATGTGCCTGCTCTCTTTAAGCCTTCTCCGGACACCGACGTGCGGTTGTCAAACTTTCGGATTTAAGGTCTTAGATCCAGAGAGCTGCCTTTTCACATGATTGGACCTCCTTATGGCTCTAGTACAGGGAGGTGTTACACAACACTCTCAATTAACAGCATGGATTTGTGAAGCAGACGCGACCGCCTTGTGCTTGGAGTGCGCCAGACGAACAGGCAGGAATCTGTGTTCAGCTATTCTGGGCCTTCTGCTCTTACTCATGTACGCTTTTCCGTGCATTTCGAGCTTGTTCCTTGTAACAGGTTTTCAATCTGTACCTTTACTAGGTCTGTTTGTGAGTGTGTGGGTGTGTTTGGACAATTAATGATTGCCGTCTTTATTGAATCTGATCTTGCTGGCGGAATGTCAGGAGTGGAAAATTAAATGCCAATTCTTCGCTTTGGAAGACAGATCCCTGCCAACAAGGCATCAGGAGATGCATCCGCCATTAGTGTGTGTGCACACGCATAGTAGCCTACGGATTCTGTGTGAGGGAGGGCTCATGTTTTGCATCTATTTTATGCTTTGAGTGTTGTCTTGTCACCTTTCAATAAACCCACAACTCTTGATCTTCCTGTTTTGCGCCGTGCAAAGCTTTGGAAGCTCCACTGATCTTGCTGTGCTGTTCCTTTCTGCTGCGTGTCAATACGTGGCCTTCAATCTAGAGCTGCCAAAACCTGTCAAATCTCCACCTCTGCTTATATGGATGTGTTTGCAGTCTAATGGGGGAGGGCTCTGGCCATATATATGTATGCTATTTCTAAGTTGGATCTGGCCTCCTCCTGAGCCTGTCAAAACTCCCTGCCTTTCATGCTGGTTGTATCAGGCAAAGATGGCTTGGCACCAGACAGCACATCGCTCTCTCTTCTCTGCGAGAGCTAACAGAGCAGGTACGTGCAGACGCCTGTCAGAAGAAACAAGGCAGTGCTGTCAATTCTTTTTTTCTGTAGGGAGCGCACCGGCGTTTGATCCCCCTCTGTGGGTGAGGCAGCCGCGCAAACGAGGATGTCCTCTTAGGCTTTGGTAAATTGGGTTGTCTCCTGATCTCCTCGCAGGGCAGGAGTCTGGCCTTTAGTGAGTGCACGGCTTGACTGGCTGATGTTGGAGACTTGCATGTTATAAATGACCCTTTGCAGATGTTTCTACTCAGTCACTGTGGTGCAGGCTGGGTAAAGGGGGGCTTCCAGTGTATTACGGGAAAGGTTGGGGATTAAGGTTCCCTCTCTCTGGGATTAATCAGGCAAGCGTCTGAACTAGATTAAGGGAAGTGACTGGACTCCATCCAGACAGGTGTTACTGCAGGCCATTATTAATGGTAGACCTTTCCACGGCTACCCATGTGTCCTTTCTGTCATTGTCACAAATATATGCATGTGTATATATTTTTTTTATTTAACACTTTCATAAATAGACTTCCCTGGGCACTATCTTGCACACTTAATGGCTTCAGAAATAAACTAACAAGGGAGAGAGCTGTTAGCTCCAAAAACTCCTGATTGCAATTTGAGTGGAGGCCATGTTAAAATGTTGCAATTATCCAGTCCCCCCCAGAGTGTACTCACTGACTCAGTGGTTCGGAGATTTTGTCTTGATAAGTGTTGCCTGCACATGGCTGAACGTGTGCGCCTGTATGATGGATATGCATGTGTGGTTGAGTTAGTAGTAGCTTGCTCACGATAGAAGCTTCTACAAGATGAGCTGAGTCACATATGAATGTTCTTTCCAGCTAAAGCAGATGCAGGGCATCAGTCATTGTCTCAAAATGAGTCAAAGTAGTGGTCTAGCCTAGGGATAATCCTCCGATTGAGAGAAATGTTTCTTTCCACTACCAAATCTGCTTGCTCTGTTTGTTTATATACTTCTAGAGACCGTGATACTCTCTCCTGCTCTCTCGCTGGGTTTTTGAAACTCTCGTGGGAGTTAGATGGAGATGCATTAGGCCACTCGCTGTATTTGCTTGGGCAGGATTGATGTTGATAGGTGAGGGCAGGCTGGGGGCTGCCGGATGGGAAATTGATCATCAGTGAATAGGTGTCAAGGGAGGCCTGACATCCATAACTGCTTTTCACGCATCCAGGCCGGAAAATCCATCACTTGCACACCCCCTGCACTGTCCCTGACTGCCAGTACTTACCACACTGATTCATCAGATCTCAGTGCTCGAGCTGGGACACATAGTCAGGCTGGAATTTATGACAAAGTGTTGTATTGATGAGCTTTGGTGATATTTGTATTTCTGGGCAAAAACCATTTCATAGAGGCACAAAACATACAGAGAATGAGGAGGAAATGCAACTCTGAAGGCGGACATGCATAGGAAGTTCAGTATGCCCTCAGGATGTCCGCAGTGCATTAAGAAAAAGCATTATTGGACTCGCTTCCAAGGATTATTCCATTCATCTCATCAACTGCCATAAAAGCACACATGGACTCACATCTGGATTTTCTGTATTATAGCTTGTTTTGTAACCTGTCAGAGACTAGCTCCCATGGCTGAAAATGAGACAGGATAAATTTGCTGAGGAAGTTGAATCATCCTTTAAAAATATGGGCTCTCTATGTTTAAGTTATGACCCCACGGTGGGGTAGAAGAAGAGTTTGCTGTCGGTTACTGGGCCAGTGGCTAATTTTATATTCAGTCATAAGTCTGGCTAACTTGTTCTCTCTCTCTTTCTCTCCAGTCTTTCTCTCTTTCTGTATATCTCTTTCTCCTTCAGATCTGAATGAAATCTCTGAGGAGGGAGGCCCTATCCCCTCTGCCAGTGCACTGTTTATTTCTGAGGTATAGTGTGAGGTTCCACATCCTTGCTAATCTGACAGGTGAGGAATCCGTTTGAATGGGGAAAAAATCCCACACAAACAGGACGACAACAGATAAAGCGGTGTTAAACGCTGCTTTGTGCTCAAATTAAAGGCATTTCAAGCCTGGTTTGTGGCACCGCTGTGCGTTAAATGCAATTGCGGACGTGCTCATTTTATTTTTTGCGCTCGCGAATTGAGATAATGACATCAGTGGAGATCTGCACACAGTGGCTCTGAAAGTCTCATATACTGAGAAATAAGGAACATAAGGATTAGAGTTTTAGATAAAAAGCCATTTTCCCTTTCCTTTCTCACTTCTCCTGCTACTCATCTCAATCCACTTAATTTGCTTTTGTCTTGATTGGGACAGTGTCGTAATAAATCCCGGAGGCTTTGTCTTACTCACCGTGTCTCATTTTGATGACACAGTGTATCAACATTTGAGGTGTTCTTTTTTGAAGCTTTTAAGCAAAAACAGCAGCGACTGCTCACATTTTCTTTAAAATGTGATGATAGCAGCATAAAGGAGCGTATGAATTGGTGGTAATCCCTGGGCAGGTCATGACTGAAGTGACCTTGAGCAAGGCACCTAACCCTCAACTGCTCCGTTGGCACCATGGATTCACTGCTTCACGCACATGTTCTTATGTGTGTGTTTCACTGCACGATTGGTCAAATAAGGTTGTGTGCAATCACATTGGCAAAACATTTAATCTAATCCAATCTAGTTGTCACACCTCCACCCGCGGCGGCTCCATGCCTAAATACCCATCATGTGAATCCCTTTGCTCCTTCCTTCTCCTCAATTCTCAGACATCACACTAATAATAAATAAATATAAATAAAATATGATTACAGCATTTTCTTGATGCCTTCTAAGTGAGGTCCTCTCTGTGGCACTGAACTGTGAAGTCCTGGCCGCTCTGAACTCTAGGACAGTGACTGGGCCAGTGGGGGTTTCCTTGCTTGTTTACGAAGTGGATGAATTTATTGAGTGTCTGCCGCGGACATCTTCTCTCCTGCTCCTGATGTGGATGGCGGATTTATGAGCAATATTTACAGGGAAATGGTACAGCAAGAGACGGCCGGCTGTAGATCAACCGGACAGAGGCTGCTGGGTGTTGATTGCATGCATCTGATTCAAGGCCCTTCGATACAGATGCGATGATTAAAAGGGAAGCAGGTGAAGGGCTGCATCACTTATTTTTGGGAGGAGGGGTTCATCCTGAAGATCACTCAGAGGCCAAGCTGTTCTCTTGGCAATTGAGTAGTTCATCAGGAGTAAGCTACATTGGAAATTGGGATCAGCTATAAATGGCATATGAATCCAGTGAGGCCCTAGCATGTGTACTTTTGGTAGTAGTGCCTGGGTTCCCTTATCAGAGGCTCCGTGGTTCTCCTAAGCTGTGTGTGGATTTATACATAGCTGTATTGGCTACATGCTGTGCTCGGCTTGCACATTCTCAGTGCTAACAGTGCAGCAAGTCAGCAGGAAGGGTCCGCACCGATGCTGCTGAGTGCTTGGGCCCCGAGCACCACACGAGGGACGTGCTGCGTGCACTCTCGCTGCTGGAGGGGGTCACGTGTTGACCCCGTTATGTGCACGAGTAAGTGCAGAAGGCACGCTCACTGAGCATCTCTCTCTCTCTGTCTCTCTCGATGTCTCTCGCTTTCGCATTCTCTTATTCTCCCGAAGACCCATCCTCCTCTGCACAAACTCTCCAGGACTTGGCTCTACAGCCACAGCCGAAATTGATTGATTTCTCTGGCAAGGAATATCCTAGTCACAGACCTTCCTTCTTCTTTATGAGCTATCAGTGGAGAGGGAGATGAAGGGTGGTGGTGGTGGTGGGGGGTAGACCACCCCCCTTCCATTGCACCAAAAAAGGAAAGATTTAATATTTTCATCCCTGGGAAGGAGCTGTCAGAATTCATTACTATACTCCAGTGCCCATAGCCTCTCTTCTTTTCCTTTTTTCACTCGCTGGCATTGGTTGCAGCACGGTAACATTCAGAGAGATGAGAGAGAGAGACGGGGGGGGAGGGATAAAAAGGGAGAAAGGGAAAAATAGAGAGACACAAGGATGCCACTGATGTCAGAAACACCCCCCCACCAAGTAAACAAAAAGGTTAATAAGCTTTGTGCCCATCTGCGAGACACTTCCCCAGTGTTTAGATAGGCTAGAACAAGTGAACAGAAGCCTTTTCTGTATCTTCAAGCCGAGATGGAGCCTTTTTCACCATCTCTGGTCTATACAAGTCCCAGTCTCCTCTTCATCCTCTCTCTGTTCTGCTGTGTACAGCTTGTTTCCCATCACTCTAAACTACCACTTCAGTGGAAGACAATTTGAAATAAAAGCCATTACCTGGACAAAAGGAGCCCCCCCCCTTTTTAAAGTGTTGTGTTTGGCACGTCCAGGTGTCGCTAAGGCCACTTGGCATTTGGTGTAGGTGCTATTTGACACCTTTCTTAGCTGCAGCTTTATTGTATGCTGCTCAATGAAGAAGCTCAATGACTCAGTGAGTGTTTAACAATGAGTAACTCCAGAAGACAAAAGAAACAGATGAAGAGTGACCTAAAAGTTAATGAGCAAGACAAGCAAAGTTCTGAGTTTTGAAGTATTAGCATATTGCAGTAATATGACAAACCCTTGCAAATGTAAGTATAAACCAGAAGCTAGCAAGAAGCTCCTTTTGTACATTGATGGCGAGGGCACAGAATAAAATGCGGCCGTATCTCTGGAGATAGCATGTTCCTCTCTGAGTCTGGGCTTTCTGCATCAGGGAGCAAAGCGTTCTGGTTTCAGCTGCTCTGACGTGATAAGATGTGACATGGTGTATTTTTGCCAAGGTCAAAGTTGCACTTCACTTACATTTCTTATCCTTGTTTTCCGTACACTAGTAGCACGTCTTAAGCGTTCTTGAGGTGGAACCTCATTCCTGCTGGAATGCGCTCTGAGCGTTTTATGTTCTGTTTTCTGTGGCATCAAATTAGACACTAAAGACGGGTATTTGGCATGTTGAATGAGGTGCTTGGGTGGCGTGCTGAGTGAATTCTGGCAGTTTCATATTAAGCGGTAATGAAAACACGAGTGTGTTCCACGTAGCGCATCCATGAAGGCAGTGCCCTACAAATGATTCTCATTATGCGGCTAATCCGACAGCTCGACTGAGCATGGCAGTCATACTCTGCTACAGTTCCATCTCTTTCTGTAATCTGCCCCTTCTAATGCGCTGATTCTGACGGCAGCTTGGGGGTCCCTGCAACGTTTTCGTGGGCCTTCTTTGAGGATGGCGATGATGAGCTGCATTAGCTGCAGGCACCGTTCCGTGCAAGAAAGTGGCATGTGGGGTGCGGGGTGATGGCATTTCCTCCGTCACCCACGGGGCTGCAATGTCTTTCTCTGTCGTCCCAGGGAGTGATTCACCCACGCTTTCAGACCGAGGCGGCCCCACAGCAGCAGGCAACTGTTGTTTTGGGGAATTACGGAGCCGTAATGCATGTAAATGTTTCGGATTCATGTTGAGCCAGATGATTATATTAAAGTTGCATACATACGCGCATTAGCATAATTCGCATCACTGCATGATTACTGCACATATTTGCATACAAGCTACATCCCTAATTACATGTTAAGCAGTCATTTCCCCAAGCATTGGCGGGCTCGTCTCCTGTGGCCCCGCCTGCACATTATCTCTTGCCTCTCACACATCTTTATCACGTGTGCCAGGAGGCTGCCACTCTTTTGGAGACCTATCCATCACGACTTGTCTGGAAGTGCCCTGCTTTGCCCGCTAATGCAATCTCACTAGTATAACATCATCTATCATCCGTCGGGCCTGCGTACGGCTGGCTGTCCTTGGTGGAGAGGCGCAGCCACGCCAAGAGAGAAGAATTCCCTTCGACAAGGGAGGCGCCGATGCTAAGCGGGTGTGACACACAGGGTGGGCAGACTCACAGGCTGCTAGGCGCATGGCAGAAACCAACTATGCAGCAGATACAAGAAGTGCAGGCAGACATTTTGTTTCCGACCACAGTCCAGTCACTGGTGATGTGTCGTTTTGGAGAGGTTCGCGTCATGATGTTGACTTGAGAGTGAAGTTTGTTTGGTAGATTTGGAAGCGGAAGTCTTGCACTGGGAGGAAAATAAGGCATAAGGTTGCGTTCATGATCCCCAGCCCTTAAGTAAGGAAGCAGTGTCAGTATAATAAATATTTGCTCTTTAAAAGAGTGTGTAGAATGTTGTGGTGCAGACCATGCTCATTAGTTAACGTCTGATAAAGGTCATATGCTGCATTTGTCTTTCTTTGTTCTTTCTGGCTCTGGGTTTTATAGTGATATTAGAGTGTGTGCCACGAAACCTAGTCTGGCTCTGGTTTCTATGCCTGTTATATCTGTTTGAACGTTGAAAAGGGAACAGAGGAAAAGAGTTCCTATTATAGCTTGTGACTTTGGTTCAGGGCCCCAGAAGACTGCGGATGCTGTTCATCTCTTTGTTTTTAACTCCTCGGTTAAGTTCTTAATGCATGCGTTTAGCTTTATTTACTTCTTTGAATTCTTCATTACGTCCCAAAGGTTGGGCGCATTTTCGGCAGCCATTATTCAAATGATACATACGTTGCTTTAGTGCTTGGAATCTTACTAAGCCTCTCCAGACTTTCTGTAATGGAATTTGAGCAGAAGCTAGCACAGCTTATCTTTGATGTCCAGTCTCTTTCTCGTTTGAGATTCAAGTGAATGAACATTAAGGCCTGTAATCCTCTGTTGAAGTTGAGCTGTGAGATATTTTTAGCTGGACTTGGTCGTCCATTGTTTTGGTCCTGGTCGATCGTTTGACTGCTGGGCGCTTTGAAGTGAAGCTTTGGGCCAGTCCACTTGATAAGGATTTCCTATAGCATGTCAGCAAATGTAGACTGTGTGGAGATGTGGCGTTGTAATAGATACAGTAATGGCTACATTATGTTTATCTTCTCCGTCTCGTTGGAGTGCATGCTAATATGCTCCGGGAACAGTCTTCTCATTTCCATCAGAAATACCTTTTAACCTTTTTAATTTCCCGAGTTCAATTCTGCATTGAAGCTAATAGTGTTTTACTGCTCCATATATCTATTTGAGCTGCTTTAGTGTTGTAAAGGACTGGCGCTGAGCCTTTGACTTGAGCTGAACAGACGGACAATGGAGAAGCGCCATGGGAAAGTTGCGCTATCATAGCTTGTGGGTGAGCCTCACTCCAGGGAGACTGGACTCTAGTTCACCGATCCATGCATTCTCAAGAGAGCCAGACAGAGAGAGTGCTGAAGTGAGCCTGGCTGTCATTCAACAACCCTCCAACTGTGGGCCTGAAGAAGACATGGACAATAGGCAGTAAAAGATAAACATGACTGGTTGGCTACTATAGGGAGCTGTCATGTCATGGAATATCTCTCTTCATCTCTCTGTCTCCTGTTCTCTCTCTCTCTCTCTCTCTCTCTCTCTCTCTCTCTCTCTCTCTCTTTCACTCTCACTTTCTCTCTCCCTCTTTCACTCTCTCTCTCTTTCACTCTTTCTCTCTCTTTCTCTCACACTCTCTCTCTTACACTCTCTCTTTCTCTCTCTCTATTTCACTCTCACTCTTTCTCTCTCTTTCTCTCTCTCT
>BRDA01023937.1:14778-41002 GCA_036984385.1 Crenuchus spilurus
TCACGTGAAGTTATCTAAAAGTGATACTTGTTTGTTTACTAAATAATTACATATGTATTTATTCATAGTTTAGATGACTTTAGTATTAATCTACAATGCAGAACATTTTTAAATCATGAAGAACCACTGAATGTCCAGAAGGACTGTCCACACTAACTGTAGTGAAAATCTATTGAAGTGCACTATATATACCTGAGACGTCTAGGCTAATCAGCTATATTTGAGATAAGAGGGGAGATTTGCTTTGTTGTTGTAAAAATGGCTTCAGTATCACTGCAGAGAGAGAAGAAGGAGGCTCTCCGTGCCCTTCTCAATGCTAATCATGGAAAACATCATATGGATTTAGCCCTAACCAAGCCCTCTTCTCATCCTCCATCCTCCACATCTTCCACGCTGGGACTGCTAAGTAGTGCTGGATGGAATAGGATGCAGCGTGCCTTTTCTGCCCCACTAGGTTCAGAGATGGAAAAACACTTGATGGCCTTGTCATCTGGCATTCTTTTAAGTAGGTCACTACAAGGTTCACTTGCTTGCAGCTGAGTGAATCCAGTGCATGGCTTGGAAACGCTCATAAATATTTAGCAGCTCGCCTTTGTTTTGGTGCCTGAATTTTTCATTTTTTTTATAGCCCAAGGATTACAATAGCAAATCTAAGATGCTAATGCTCATCTAAATATGAAAATGAGTATGTGCATTACTTTTCTGAAAGCTGTATGTTTTAGAAACATAACTAGGTTAATTGCTACACAATGTGAGTTTACCCACAGCAGCATGAAGCATCACCTTCAATTGTTGTTGGAATGTGTTTATGAAATGCAGGAATTGTGAGCGACACATTATTTGAGAGTCTTTGTAAACTTTGCATTACTGTAAACTGCACTCGGCATTTTCATGCTTTTATTCGGGCATGTTTTTGCACAGGAAGCTGCAGAAAAATGTTTTCTGTTAACATGTGGAAGTGAAGAGCTCATAAAAGCTTCATGCAGTTTGGACATCAATAGCACATGACTCTGAAGTAAACAAACTAAAATAGCTGCCATAAAATATAGAAGCAGAATATATACACTGCCGGTCAATTTTTACAGATTTGTATTGAAAATGATTGAGTTTAATGTCTCATTGACTGAAATTAAAGCACAAGAGTTAAATAATACATTATAGAATCAGTTTATAGACAAAATGTGTCTAAACTTTGGACACAAAGTAGCACCTTTGTCAGATATAACAGCTGAACACACTCATGACATTCTTTCTACAATAGACATCAAACATTCTTCAGACAGTTCTTCACTAATCTGCTGCAGAACATCACATAAATGTTGGCACTTGTAGGTTGGCTTTGCTTTTCACTTCATCCCAAATCAGCTGGATGGAGTTTAAGTCTGGAGACTGTGCTCCACTCCATGTTTTCAAGCTGACCATCTTGTTGTTTTTTCCTGAGGTAGTTCTGGCAGAGCTTGGACTGATGTATTATTACTCATCACTGCCTCCTAAAGGTCTTATAGCACTAAATCAAACTCTTATAGCATTCATTTGATTGTTCTTTGTTTTTATAAGGTCAAAAATGTTTCAATAATTTGTGCTTTTGTTTATTTTTATTTACAACAAACCTGTTCATTGTAAAAGCTGACTGTTAAAGGTGATCACTATGTTCAGTTTTAATAATAATCACGAGTATAATAATTACGACAGTCCTAGCTTCATCATGTCTAGTTTTAACGTTTTCATGGCGTTCCCCATGTAATTCCCCAACAACATCTCTAATCTTAAAATAAAATGTCAGATTGCTATGTCATAGTGTAAGATGTACAGTACCCGTACATACATGCCAGCTTTCTTGGCATTTTCTCAGTCAGCTTTATGAGGTAGTCACCTGGAATGGCTTTCAGTTAACAGCTGTGTCTTGTCAAGAGTTCATGACTTGCATTTCTTGCCTCTTAATGTGTTTGAGACATCAGTTGTGTGTCTACTTTGAAGAACCACATATTTTGGTTTGTTTAACACTTTTAAGTTTACTACATGATTCCTTATGTGTTCAGTCACAGTCTGGATGACGTCAGTATTCATTTACAATGCAGGAAAGAAATCAAAACGTTAAATGAGAAGATGTGTCCAGACGTTTGACCGGTACTATACATGTGTGCCAAGACTTGAACTAAGCTGCTTTATTCATTTGGGAATTCTCTATTAACCACAGGTGGTCAAGTTTGGCTTCAAAAGTAAAAACCCTGCCAGGTTTTCCTGCCACCTGTTCACTTAACCAGGTGAATTATACCTATTATAATACCCTTTCTCTTTGTCTAAGACATGACTTAATTTGTGTTTGGGCAGGTGTACCTGCACCTTTCATGTGATGTGAAGCTCAATTCTTCGGTGCTGATGTTAATTCTGCTCACGTTTGGCTGTGGTGAATTCGGAATGACTCAACCACAAAGATTACGTCCTGAGTGTGCTTATAGTGGCACTAGAACGACAGCTCATTAAATTCAGAAACCCATCTGCTATGCAAATTCCTCCAAATGAGCATCCATGAGCATGGCCTCCTAATTGAACATACACAGCTCCATGGCAACATGCTGTCCACGGAGTCCACTTCAGCCTTTACTTGACTTGATTGTAGAAGCAGTTATGGTGTCTGTCTAATGACTGTCCAAAGATCATTGAAAATGACATCTTTCCATCTCCGAGAGATGTGGGTATCAAATCCGGGTAAAGACAGTGGCGCTGCCCATCAAGAGTGACCCCCATTGCCCTCTACATCCCTCTGACTAACTTAATGATGTGCTTGGGTGTAACATCATTAGCGCCCTTAGCTGTGGATTGGCATGTCAGACTGTGTAAATTTGATTTTACCTGTCACTTACGTGCAAACACTTTTCCACAAGGGTGTCAGTTGCTTCCTCTATCTCCATCCGTCTCTCACATCACTGTTGCTTGAGCCAGTGCTTGTGTGCCCCTGGCTTGTCAAACTCTTGTTTTCTTTTTCTTTTTTTCTTTAATAAGATGGTACACAGACTAATGGTGGTTCTTGCAAGGCACCCCGCTGCTTGCTTCACAGTTAGTGATATCATTTTTTTATTTAGTGTCAGAAAAAGAGGCCAGATTAATATGCTTTCATCTTCTGAAAAGGCCCCTTTTTCTAAATATTGCCAAGAATTGTGTGATGGATTTGTACCAACTTAAAAGAGATAGCGCCTTTCCAATGAGGCTATCAAATCAGGGCCACTATGCAAACAATATCATGTGCTGGTTAATGGGATTTAAGTGAAGTTCGTTATTTCGCTCAGCTTATTTAATATTCTTTGCTTTAATCATGTCAAGGATTCAATATTTCAGTTTGAACTTTCATCATTTGACTGTTTTTACACTAGACAATCGGTTTCCATGTGGCGAAAGCTTCTTTCAAGAACACTGCACATCTTAATGATGTCACTTCAGACTTAACAAAATGCACCTGATCATATCTCCATATTGAAAACAGGCCAACGGTAGCACATGCCAAGGTCAACCTTTGCGGAAGCAGCAGTAATACAATAGGCTCCTGTGTGAATCAAACCAGGTCAGGCAGGTTCGGCCGCTCTGTTTCGTGGGAGGATCTAACGTGCAGACTTGCAAAACAGGCCGTATTTAGTGAACTGAGACCTCTGGGCAGATCAGGACATGCTCTTAACATGTTGGAACCTCATACAGTCTATGGAACAACCTCAAATCCATTCCCAAGGTCATCCTGTGGTAGTGAGCCTATAATGTAAAATGACTTTGAGGATAGAATTAAGATGGGAGAGGATAATGTTACAGTTACATCCTCAGGTGATTTTTAAGAGTGAAGGGCGAGCGTATTTGTGCTGGCTCTGTTAATCTCTAAGGCTAGGGAGCATAGCTCTACAGTAATCAAAAGCCCAGTGACGGGATTGAGATGTCCGTTTTGGGCTTAGCTGAACCCTCATAGATTTCAGAGAGCATGAGAGAACGGTTCCAGTGACAGTTTCCCTGATCCCCTCAGAGAAATCCAACCTCAGACTGCAAAACAGCATTAGAGCTGGTAAAGTGTGAGCCAAGTCAACACTGCATTGCCCACAACTGGTTGGGCTGCTAGGCCTGAGCTGCAGAGTTGCCTCTGATGAACCATAATCCCTTTGGCAGAAGCTTTGAATGCGACAACTTCTTTCTCAGGCTTCGATTCACTGCAACTTTTACTCAGTTTTGTTAAAGAAAAACTCATTTGCACTTTTCAGGAGACAGGTTTGCTTTGGTATTTTGGAAATAACACTCTGGCACACAGAGCCGTCGCACAGTCAATGCAAACAATTGCATGACAGACAGGTTGTAACTTGTTCTGTTCGGTGCTTCTATAGCTTGTCCTTGAGGGACTAAGCAGCTTCCTTTGAATGTTTTCAACCTGCAACAACAGAAGTGTTCCTTGTTGAGTTGAGTGATGCTGACTATTGATTCTTGAACCAAATGTATCCTTAAATCTGGACATTTTCCCTCTTTTCTGGCCTTTTCTGCCTTGAGAAAGTGCACTTGAGAGTAAATTTGGGTTTGGCTGATTTTTGGGAAATTTCTTATTGCTTGGAGTCGATGGTCATTTCTCAGGAAATCATGATCTGGATCTGGTCTGATTCTGGCCACCAACCTCATTATCCATCCCACACCATTATCCCTGGTGATCACTCTGGATATTAAAGTGAACAAAAATAGCTGCCTTGCTGTTGCGGCCACTGTATTATTTTACTAGCCACAACACAAGCAGGCGACAGGATGAGGGCTGGTGAGCGTTCCGAGCAAACAGGCCAAGTTGCCCTTTGAGAATGGCTGCATTTTGGCAAAAGAGGGATAGAGATAGAGAGAAGCATGTACAGGAGTTTAACTGGGCCATTGATCCAGCACAGACAAGGGCCACACCCAGAGGGTGACTGGCTGGCTGAGAGGGAAGACAGGTGTTCGTTCGATAGCTGTCCCACTTCCCTGACCTTACAGCTTCTAATCAGCTCTGCCAGGGAGCTTGTCAATCCTGTCAAACCATGAACAGTCCAGGAGCCAGCCCACAGATGCCAGGGAGGGAGAGAGAGAGGGGGGTATCTATAATCCTAGCTTCCTGGGATACAATAAGGCACACTGGGTGGACAATATGAACTTGTCTGTTACATTCAAAAAGTTTTCAAAGGTTTTTTTTTTTTTTTGTAAATGAGATGTGTGAGATGAGATGGAGACCCTTTTTTAAATTGACATTGTGACTCTTTGTAATGGTAAAGAGTACAAGGGTAACAATAGAAACAGCAATATAGCATTACACACTAAAATGACATTTGTCAGTGCACTTTTCACCTACGTCATCAATTTACAGGAACATTTTCAGGACTGAGTGAGTCATCTTTCCTTGGATCTGGCTTTTGTTTACAGAGGAAACAGCAAAGTTTACTTCATTGTCATCAGCGAAGTCAATAAATATTTATCTTTTCTTCATTCTCTTTCCTTTATTCTTACTTGCATACTTTATAATAGGGATGCAATTAAATTATTCTGCCAAAAATGGCAAAAAAAAACACACGGTAAGTGAAAAGACAGTATTATTCCTTAATTTTCCTGATGGAACCACCTAAAGAGATCAGTAAAGATCGATCGATCGATTGGTCTATCTATCTATCTATCTATCTATCTATCTATCTATCTATCTATCTATCTATCTATCTATCTAATTTATACTGAATACTGAGGTTTTTAATGACACCGTTTCATTTGTCAACATTCAGAATTGTGCTTTTCCTCACCAGTTAACAAAACAGATTCACCAGTACAGTTACAGTTTGGTGGTGAAATGGAAGAAGACAACAAACTACAAGCACAACCTTTACTAAACTACACTTGTTACGATGAAGCCAGAATACAGCCGCTTAGCTTTGTGTTTGTGCTCATCCAGCTGCAGTGTTAGGGATCGTCTCACAATTAGCAGAAGAAATGTAAAGTGTTTCAGTGTCTGTAGCCAATGATACTCACATTAAATACACACAACATTCATGTGGCTTACATCATTCATTTTAGACATTTTCATCATTTTATAAAAAAAATTGTAATAATGTAACGTACATGCATCTTCATATATATTCACATATTAACATTCACATATTATTTTAACATTTGGTTTGTATAAAAATATAAAAGAATAATCAATTAAACTCATGTTATTAAACTTAATGATGTCAGACCAGCTTATTAAAATATTAACATTCATTCCAGATCTTCCAAGACTTATTTTGAGTTGTAACTAATTTTATAATCATTTATAGAACTGAAGAACTGTTTGGTATTCGGCCAAGTGTTTCATTTTGGTGTATCCTTACTTTCTTTGGTGCCTTTCTAGACTCTCAAAATATTTTGATATTGTGCAGCATCCACCTGGATGATGTGGCAGTAGCCAGTCTGTGCCAGCACACTCACCACACATTAGTTAATAGGCGGAGAGATGTTGAGATCCTGTTTTTGAAGATGGGGATGATTATGTGTGGGAAATTTAGCCAAGACATTGGGTTATACCACGACTTCTTTTGAGAAAAACCCCAGGGATCTTTTTTTTTCTGCTCATATTCCCTAAGATGACTCCCATGCTAGTGGTTGGACCAGCATTCCAAATGTGCTTTACTGTTTCAGGGTGGAAGGGGTGTGGGTAAGCGACCCTCAGTCAGCAGGAGCTCAGTGAGCGACAGTAATTTCAATCTGAGGTAATAGAGCTGTTGAATCTCCTTGTGACTCCTTTTCCCCTCCGAGCTTGCTGCTCTCTGATCAATAGTAATATACTATCGTGATTTGTCAGCCGCACTTATTTATATATTTACTTTCTCATCAAAGGGCATCAGTCAAAAAGCATTCTATTCTTGCAGGATCGTTTCGGCACTGAAGAGCAGCCGGGGCAGATCCAGCAGATAGTTAGCATTCATCCTAGTGAGCCAGACAGATTGACGCACTGTGAAGTTTAACTACAGAATATGTTTGAAACCAGAGGCTAATTACAGTGCAGCCTTGATGGCCGTTAATGGCGAAGCCCGTTAGCCCCGCAGTCAAAGTACAACGTGACTGTGGAGAAATTGCCTTGAACTCCGCAATTATCCGCAGACATAGTTCACTCTTTCAACTCCGTGCTGAGCCCTTATCTGAGCCGGCTCTTCTCAGGTTTTTCTTTTTTTTCTGTCCTCCCCTTCATTTCCTCTTTTCTCTCCTTCTGTACCTCAAGGGTCATAAAACGTGTTGTCTTTAGTCGAGGTCATATATTCGTCATAACAAGCCACTTCTGCTTCTCCAGTGGTCTCTGCACAGGAAGAGCTGCTGTGCGTCTGCTGTATTTCAGATTTTCAACACCAGCACATAATCCCACAAGTCCATTTCCCCGTCATTCCACTAGCGTCCCCTTGTCCCCAGCCCACCCATCTGGTCTCCCAGACATGCAGAGCAATTACCTCTGGGCCAGCAACAAGATGGAGTGTTCAGCAACTCCTCACGATTACATACCTTCTCTTTTCCAGACGTGCTCGGGACTTGAGCAGCAGTTTCAGTAACTGGTTTAATTTTATTAGATTTAATTAGATCACCATTCCGTGAAGTCAGGTATCCACCATTCAGCTTGAGAGGTGTTATATTGTAAGAGTTGTAGTGTCGCTATTCTCCAGCTGTGGTTAAGTAGCTTCACCTCCATCTCCGGCACATACTGGTTTCAGGGAATTTAAAAGAAATTCTGTGGATTCTCAGAAACACAGTACTGGTTCATTTTTGTGTTGTATTTCTACTAGATAGCAGTATTGTAATCTATCTTCATCCATTAGACCTTCCACTCCGATGTTAATAATGAGTGTAAGGGCGCACCACTGACAGGTTTCTGAAAATTTAATAAAAAATGTACCAGTATATTGCCTTACATAAAGCACTGCAATAAATTGTAATATATTGAATGATATCTCCTGTGCATCATATCAGTAGGTTCCTGGCAATTCACAACCCTATTGTTAAGCCATCTGTGATGCATCATGAGCACATTTTTCACCACAAGTCAGATAGCTGCACTTTTTTTTTTGCCCCCATTGGGCGAACTGTCATTTATATGATAATGACATGATAATTCTGGACATACTACTGGAGGATTAGTGACCATGGAATGTGTGAAAACACCCATTTTGCTTCTATAAACAAAAACCTTTCACTTTGAGTGTTCACACCTATCTCATAAATATTCAGTATAGGGTTAGTGACTGAGTGAAAACAGAGTGTCACCTCACATTTGTTAAACTTTAGAAATAAAACCACATACAATTTCTAAAACCTGTAATGAGCAGTGTGTAGCCAGCACCTCTGTTTATGCAGTTCAGAGCTCAAAAGTCTTGTCTAGAAATGTTTAGAGTGTGCTTTTTCACAATATATCAGAACATCTGAAAATAGGTTTTTGGAAAGTCTAAATTTAGAGCAGATTTAATCAGAATATAGATTTATGACACTCTTACTGTTTTGACGCTGTTGTTGCTGAGTTTGTGCTGAACAAAAGCCTGTGTAACACTTTAATAACATTTTTAGATGGGTGTAATTTGTAAAACGTCAGGACATGTCAGACTACATCACTTATTTTTCACTAAAATAAGAATCTTAGATTTTTTTGGCGATTTCATTCATGAATGGAATTGTTTCCTAAAGTTTTAGTTTCCTAAAGTTATAACTGAATCAGTGTGAAAACGGATATTTACAGCAGTAGCTCTGCCTCTAACCCTTCATGAAGCTTTAGAACATTCTGTGTATAATTAATCATTTTGCTGTTTCTGCACAGATGCCTTAAGCCAACCGCAATACCTTTTCTCTCAAGTGGTGTGGCACAGTTCACTAATAGCACTGGTGCATGATGATTTTTACGTTTCTTTCAAATGATGAAAAATGTCAGATGCGTCTCACGTTGCACCGCAGACTGCGCCGCCGGTTGGCGTGGAGAGTTATTGACAGTAGGACATGCATTAAGACTGATGGAGTGCCGTTTGTATTGAGTTTCCTCCAGCCTTTGAAGTACGACCTGCAATAACAGTCTGCAGGGCCGGGTAAGATGAGCCGCCAGTCGACTGGGACGTCTCTTTGATTAAATCTGAAGTCACGTTGGAGCTTTTATGGAATTATTTGAGAAAGTGAAAGAAATTGGATCTGGATGCTGCAGACTTTTGATGCATTTTAAAAGTTGGTTTGCATTGACAATGGAGCATGTACTGAATGGACAATGAAAGTGAACACAGAGCCCTGCTTCTCAACATTCTGTGTATGTTTATGTACGAGTGGGTGGGTGGATGGATGTGGGATGATGTGTATGTGTGTGAAGTGAGGAAGGTTGGAGTCAGGGGTGTGGGTGTGTGCGCGTGTGCATGTGTATGGGAAAGAGTGAGTTGGAGTAAGGGGCTCGCTGTGGTGTGGTCTAAGTGTGTGTATGTGTGTGTGTGTGTGTGTGTGTGTGGTTAAGTGAAGAGGAGGGAGAACTGAAGTCTTTGTACCCAGCTGGGTAACATATGCATTAGTGAGTGAATGTGCATCCGAGCCTGCGGTGAGCATTCCGATGGTTGTGTGTGGAACATGGAACGCTCCCCAAATCCCACTGGAAAGATCCATTGCGGTCATGGTGAAGGAAATGGTACAGCCCGGCAGTCTCACTTATTGCTCTGCCTAGAAACATAGCCATTTTTCATTTGTCTCTTAGTACTGACCGATGTATCGTCCTTGCTGGTATATTGGTGATTTTAATGTATGCATGATGATATTTGGCAATGTTGAGTATTATAGCTTGTAATACTGTATTTTAATTAATAGTTTACAAGCATGGATTCATTGTTCATTTTGGGTTGTGCTAGATAGCACTGTTGTGATCTGTCTTCAGCCACTGGACTTTACCAATTAAGTGTAAAAAAATTCCTTTACTGGCTTTTTATGAGAAGTGTGACTAAGCACTACCCTCCACACAGTGCACACATGCACATCTCTAAGAGTCTGCCATGTTTCTCAGATTGTAAGTGCTAATAAGTGGGAATAACTTGCTAACACTCTCCACCTTTGTGTTTGGATGAGCCTCATGTGAATTCACCCTTTGACATCATGCAGCTTCTACCATCCTAACAAAAAATCCTAGAGTGCGAGCTGTCTGAACGATGGCATTTGTATGTGAGTGTCATTTTTCTTCTTCTAAGCTTGCCATTTCCCCTCCACTTTGTTTGGAAATGGAACTGCGATGGTTGAATAATGGTCCATATGCGCTCTCATACTTCAGGCTGAGTTTAGTGTCGATTTTGCTGCGGCTCTCTTTCTCACGCCGCTGATGTCTTGTGGCAGCAATCTATGTCATGCAAGGCAAATAAATACAGTGCCTGCTTCTAGAGAATCATGAACATTTTGGTTATTCCCAGCTCCAGTACACTTTATTCAAAACACCAGTCCATTAGCAAGCAGAGTGTGCTAAAGCAGAGTAAGTCCTAGGGCTGTGAATTGGCAAGAACCTGGTGCGTACCATGATACAGCGGGTACGATTCAATGTGTTGTAATATACTGTGATACTGTAAACAAGGCAGTGTATTGTGACATTTAAATGTATCAATATTTTCTTATAGACATAGTAAATCCAAAATCATGGATTAAAACGTGGATTCAGAACTATTAATATAACACAACATTTAATATATATTATTGTTTAAAGGCAATTAATGTTGTGCAGTGTTTATACACTACAAGTTTTGGTTAATGCTCATTCATTGCTTCTTCCAAAATAATAAAAAAAAGTGTATCATTCAAATCAGTACAATACTAGGAGTGTAGAGGTCAATGTCACTTCTATTATTGTGTTGTTATTATTAATGAAGCACAAATAGCTGAAAATGAAATGTTTTGGAAACGAAATTGTGTTGTGACAAGGACCAAGTCATTTTAAACATTGAAGCAGATGTTGAATAATGAGAGAAAGGTTGTTGCAGCCATAAGAAAATTGTAGATTTCAAGGAATTAGCAGAAAAGCAGAAAACATAATGGTTCAGTTAATTGAATAATAATTGAGTGATTGAGTGTGGCTGAAGGGGGTTACAGGGGGTTATGCCTTACACAAGAATTTATTTCTGTAGTTTTTTTATTATTTTTTTTTTTATTTATTTATTTTTTCATTTCAATTTATTTCAATTTCTTACATTTCATGTGCATCGTTTGTTACAAAACAGCAGTCATCCCAAGTTGCTCTTCAGGCAAGGCTGCTAAAAGCCCAGTGTGGCAAGATTATTAAATATAAATACTGTAAATTCTCTGAGATTATAAAGTGTGCTGTTTTATTGATTTCAGTTTCTCAGTGTTTATTGCTGGTTATCATACCTGTTTTCTTTTTCTTTTTCCTTTTCGAGAAACAGCAGGTGCTGTTGTATAGGTCCCTTCACCTCTGTCTGAATCTGAACTACAGCAACTGCATATACTGAACCAAATTCAGTGGAACCTCAGTTATTGTTTGTGCTGGTTATCGTACAATTCGGTTATCATTTACTATTTTCAGGGGAAATTTTGTCCCAGTTATCGTTCATCTGCCCAGTTTTTGTCACTCACCTTGTTTGTTGTGCATTCTGTCTTTGTTTCTCATTGTTTCACTGGATTTGTTTCATTTTTTTTTCCTCATTGATAACACTCAAAACAAACTAGAACACGTCACACTAAAGTGACACCATGCAGCGCTACCACCTGAAATGGTTGCAAAAACGGGTGTACAAAACAAAGGCTGCCAGCTGGACCACACCAGCACTCTCTAAAACAGAGCGTAAACCTGTAAGAGTGATGTTAAATGTTCATTTATCCATTTCATTAGTCTTTTGTATTTATTTCTCATTGTGTTCTGCATGTAAAACTATAGTTATTCTATATACAAGCTATTTTATTAATATTTTGGAGTATCTGGAACAGATTAGTTGGATTTATATTATTTTGTATGGGAAATACTGCTTCAGTTATCATTCGTTTTGGTTATCATCAGACACTTAATAACAGATTAATAACAAAAGCAGAGGTTACATTGTACTGGGGAGAAATGTAGTCAGTCATTGCTCCCTACTGTCTCGATGAGAAAAACAGGTTATTACATCTCCATAATTGTGATTTTTACCAGGAGGATGACATCCCTTTGCATCACCTTCAAACTGATCCCTTCTCTTTATGAAGAATATTGCTGAATCTAGTTAAGCTGAAAATAAACAGAGTAGTAGCAGAATCGGTAGTTCTAGCTTCCTGTGAGAGTCCCTGGTGTGCGCTTTTGCAGGTCACATGCTGAGCGTATGTGTTAATTGCGCACAGGCAGGATTCTGGTCCTGCTGCCCACTCCAGATGCTGTGTGAATTCCCACTCGGACAACGTTAATAAATCTGCCGCGACGAGCCGCATGCTTCGTCACCGTAGGCCATGAGGCGCGACAACACCAACGCACCCCCGGCACACATCGGATACCAGCCTCTCCCACCGCGCCAACACGCCGCTCCTGCCACCCTTCTTTCTGTCCTCAATACAATTAGCCATGCTCTTTGATGTAAACCACCAATTTTCATATATATATATTTCCTTTTTCTGCCCCACTAGTCTTTAAAAATGCATGCATCTTCTTCTCCAAGAGGTCTTCTGAGGCCTCCTCCGTCAGAAAGAGGCACAGTGGGGGATTCTGATGATCTCTGAAGCACCTTGCATCAAATATTGATTTTCTTCTTCCTTCTTTTTTGTATTTGTCTTTAAATTAGCCCTCTCTTTAGTATGCCCTGCTGTTGCTGGGCTGTGGGGAGTGTAGAGGAATGGAGGTAAAAGCATCAGGTGGTCTGGAGTGTGGGAGTTGAGTTGTAGGGAAAAGTCCATCTAAATGTCAGTAAAGAACTTTTTTTGTGTTCTGCTTGCTTTTAAAGGTCATTTAGCCTCCACCCCAATGTCAGTGTTAATGTATTGTGGAAGGGAATGGAGGGGGAAAGTGCCCCCCGTTGAGAACTATTGATTTTTTTTTTTTAGTTTTGTCTGTCATTCGTGCATTTAACCCCCTGAAGTGGCATTTATTACCAAAGACAACTGATGTTTAACAGGACATTTTTCACGTTACTGTTAATTTTGTGGATTACAAACTTGCAAGCAGTGTCACATTTGTCTTTGTTGTTATGATGTGAACTTGATGAAAAGTTATTGTTACTTCTGTGGCGGGATGAAAACCAAAGCCAACATCTCTAATGTTACGCCAATGGAACTGTCATAAAAAAGACACATTTCTATGTTTTTTGTATTAGTTACTAAGCTGATATCACATTTTTGACTATTGTACAATGCCAACAGTTATGGAAAATTACATTTATCAACAAACAGTCCATCACAACATCCACATAACATCAGTATGTGAGTTAGTTAGCTTATTATTATTCTTTGCAGCAGTCAAACTGAATGCAAATAACATTAATTATGTTACTCACTATGTAATTGACTATGTAATTGCATAATTATGTTAGAATAGTGTATAAGAAAAGTAATAATAATAGCAAGAAAGCAATTATTGTTGACTTCTAAGGGTTAAAATATTTGGTAACACTTTTATTTATACTTATAAAACCACAAATAGGAATTTTCTGTTTGAACTGATCAAGCATGCAAAATCTATTCCTGCAATTATTCGCTTGGTTCACCTATATAATCAATTTCCTTATCAGTAGCTTACTGCATTTTCCCATGTGAACACCGTTGTAGATTACGACTTCTCCAGGCTTTATCTGGAATTTTGGCTGCGGGAGCAGATGGGCGCCAAGGCCGGATTTGCGTGGCCGTCCCACTACACCCCCCCAACCCCCACCCTCACCCCATTTGGCTTTACTCTCCATACTTTTCAGTGCTGGCCTTGCAGATCTGCAGTTTACCAAGGTCTCCGCCTCTGAGAAGGCCATCCAAACCTGTCCCCCGCCCCCTTCTCCAGACATACAAACCGCCACATGTATTGAATTATGGGAGCGCAATATTGTTCCAAAAACATTCACACTGTATTATCGTGTTTGATTCGCGGAATCCGCGGCGTTCCCTGACACTGGAGCTGGAGAATACACCGAGCCAAGCCTAATGGGTTCCTTACATTTGCAGTAGTTGTACATAAGTGCTATTTTTGGCGCTATTGTAAACAGGCTCAGTTCTGTGGTTTCTAATGTTCCAGTATTGCACTGAATGTGATGGAGGAGTATTTATGAAGGGTGTACTCTTTTAATGTGCTTTGGTGCAGTGCTGTAATCTTCTCAGCAGTATCGTAACCCCCCCTTGACCATCTAGAGCTCTCATTCTCTCTCTCTCTCTCTCTCTCTCTCTCCACACCCCTCCTCATGAATCTCGCATGCCCGGTCTCCCCCTCCTTTTCTCCTAGGGCCAGTGGTTGTCCCATGTCTCTAATCCATTACTTAAGACCCCTCAGTAATGGCCCTGCCCCGTGTTTATTTATTGATCAGTTATTTTGTGCATTAAGATGTCTAACAGCTGTTATAGATTTGCTGCTGGAGGACATGACTGTATTATTGAAAAATGAGCAGCTTTCATTGACACATGCTTGCGGGTGTGTTTCTGTGGAAGGGTGTGTGATTGGAGATTTAATGCTCCAGATTTATATTTTTAAGTTAATGTAAAAGACCATTTAGCATGTAGTTTGTAACTGTGTCCACAGGAGTCCAAGTCAATGTGGCAAAAATATAACCTTATTTAATTTTATTTAATTTTGAGTAAACAAATGTAGGTACATTTAGAGTAACATATTGCACTCGCATACAATAAGCTTCTCATTACAATGCCATTTGTTTTGTTAACCCTTTGGGCATGATGCTCATTTTCTACATTTTTGCATATTGTCTTAAATACAGTATGCATTTAAAATTGTGATGCACTGAATATTTGGCAACTGAAATGTATTTCTAAAGCTTAACTAATGTGAGGCGACACTCTGTTTTCATACAGTCACTAACCCTACACTGTCTCTATTGAATATTAATGAGATATTTGTGAAACACTCAGGTGAGAGCTCTTTGTCAGATTCACATTCCACACATTCTACGACCAGTAATCCACCAATGGAATGTCCAGAATTACCATGTCATTATCATATGAATGACAGATCACATCATTTGGTGGGGAAAAATGTGCAGCTGTCTGACTTGCTCTGAAAAACTCGTCTCTGCTGATTTACACTCCTCTCACAAATATCTAAAAATATATTTTGATTCAAGCTATATATATATATATATATATATATATATATATATATATTTGAAAATAGACACTTTAAGGTTTCCGGGGTATGTTTTGTTTTGTTTCTAGGTTAACATCTTCCAAAGTTATGCTGTTTGATGTTGTTGCTTAAATTATTGTCTTTTTATGATACCTTCCACATTGTGTACCCATGATATGCTCAGAAAGCCATGCTGTTCTTTATTATAGCAGTAACATATTGTGATTCTGTGAAGTGGAAATTGGGGCGGAGCAGTTAATGATGGGTGATAAAAATGACACTTTTTAGCAAATGATTTATTGATATTAACATCACCTCTTTTCATATCAGAGATGTGAAGAGCTGATATGGTGCTACAATAATAAATGTTGCATCTCGTAACACTGGTGATGGAAGCTAACATTACACATAGCTAGTGCATATATTTTTAACAGTGTACTGGAGGGCATTTTGATCATATCTGAGTATCCTCTGCAAAATCTATTGTGATTATGGCCGTGTGCTTATATTACCCACATCTAGGTCAGCTGAAGTCCAGGTTGAAATGTTTACTTTGTAGGCTGCTGTTATTTTAGCCCATAAACTCCTCCTTACACAAACACACTCACCCCTACCCCACATTTCCACAAACACACCCACACAGTGTTCACTCTCACTTGCTCTGTAAACCCACAGCTGTCCAGCGAACGCGAGCATCAATTATTTAGCCGAATTCAGTTCCGGATGAAGCCTCCTTCATCCATGTATGCACATGTTTATGTAATGCTGGCAGGCAGACAGAGCGGCCAAGGCTCTGCTGTCCTCGCTATCACCTGAGTCCATTTTCTGTCTGCCGTTGGATCTGCAAATAAGCGGTTTCTGTGCAGAGGTTTGCTTTGTGTAATCATTAACCGAGAGGTTTTGTGCCCCCTCTACATTTGGCTGGCAGGTGACTGTTTTATCTGGTATCAGTGATGATGTCATTTGCTGATGGAGCAGGTAGTGACAGAGTTTGTTTGTTCTTTCTCTCTGTGTAACCGAAACCATGACGATGCCCTTGTTTATGTACTCTGTGTGTGTGTGTGTGTGTGTGTGTGTGTGTGTGTGTGTGTGTGGCTCATGCCTGAGCCCTCTTTGTTTGTTGTCGTTATGCTCTGTTGACCTCCCAGGGCTTTAGTTTTGGACCGTTGGTTTGACAGAAACTGGCAGGTTTTTCTCTTTCGTTTCTGTCTTTTTAACCAAGGTCACAGACGCCACAGCTCACTGATATGCCTTTAACACCCCCCCACACACACACAGACAGACACACACACAGCCAAAACCTTTCCTCGACTCTGGTGACCTTTTCCTCTGCCTGTTTTTTAGCTAAAAGTGGAGGACGCCTCTTTAATGACACGATTAAGCAAAGTTGCGATGTGTGCTTGTGTTATATCACCGGCCTTATTACTGCGCGCCACCAATCATAACATGTACAACTGCTGACAGGCCAAGCTGCGAAAGATGAATCACTGCTGGCATGATTTTAAAAGAGAGAGAAGAGAGAGAGAGAGAAGAGGAAAGGGAGGGATGGAGAGAGGGGGAAGTTGAGAGAGAGAAGATGGAGGAAGAGAAAGAGAACGAGGGTGGAGGGAGAGTAAGAGATCAAGGAGAGTGAGGAGGATGGGGGGAAGGAGATTGAGAAAGATATATATATATATATATATATAGTGAGAGAGAGAGAGAGAGAGAGAGAGAGAGAGAGAGAGAGATCTCAAGCACGCTGATGCATCCCCACTGACATTTCCAAAACGCCTTCTAATCATACTCAGGGTAGCTGCGTGGGCTCATGCTCTCAGGCTCTGGAGCGCGTGGGGTCACATCCGTACGCATCCGGAGAGGGAGTTAGCATATGGCTGCGTGTTTCTACGCCCTCCTTTCAGGTCGGGAGCATGTGTTCCTATTGCAAGTGAGCCTGATAACGTTGTACCCTGAAGCGAATGCTATACTATTTATTCATCTGAAACGCTGCGCTG
This sequence comes from Crenuchus spilurus, assembly GCA_036984385.1. NCBI lineage: Eukaryota > Metazoa > Chordata > Actinopteri > Characiformes > Crenuchidae > Crenuchus > Crenuchus spilurus. The sequence continues at coordinate 32,011 of BRDA01023937.1, forward strand.
AATGAGTAGTGGGTGAAAAACACGGCCGGGAGTTCACTGCTTATAACCTCTTCAAATAGGCTATGTGGAGCTCGTGCACGAGCCTGGGCCTAAACAGATGGCAGATGATGGTCTTTGCGGAATCGAGTGTTGCACAATCCAAGGTGGAAGGGTGGAAAGTTGCTGGGAATGAGGAACAAGAGGGCAGTGGAGGGAAACAGCGGTGCTGGCCATCTGCTGTGTAGCTTTCCACTGAGTGTAAATATTTGCGGAAGGTAACGGTCATTGTGATTTGATAGCAAGCATTTAGCAAATAAAGATTATTTCAGCTATAAATTATTGCATGATAAGCATGTATCATGCTCTCTACTCCAAGATAAGTTCTATTATGCTTGATGTTCACAGTCATATCTTTCTGCCAGTGGTTTAAAATAGGGATAAAAGAAAATATCAATACATTTCAGTATCACAGCATTGTGGCTTAGCATACTGTATCAATTTTCAATAATAATACTTTACACGCAAAGAGAGAGGTTCATTTTTGTTGTGTTTACACCCCTGATCATTGGAAAGCAGTGGTATACCACCATTAGACTCTTCTACTCTAGTGTAAAGAAGGACAATAAGTGAGCACAACTAATGTTAGCATTAGCAGACCTAGCTGTGCATCAGAATACATACAGTATATCACCTTGCTTACAATATTGCAATATTTTGCAAAGATGACACCTCTTGCTTAGATGCAGCTTTCTTGGCATTTTCTCAGTCAGCTTTATGAGGTAGTCACCTGGAATGACTTTCAGTTAACAGCTGTGTCTTGTCAAGAGTTCATGACTTGCATTTCTTGCCTCTTAATGTGTTTGAGACATTAGTTGTGTGTCTACTTTGAAGAATCTAAAATTTACTTCAGTATTTATTTAGAATGTAGGAAAAACATTGAATAAGAAGATGTGACTGGTACTGTGTATTGAATTGTAAACCCTGTGTCATATGACCAACAGCTACGTGAACTGTGGTGAACTGTGTTGAAATATTTCCAGGTGAGGTACCATCAAATTCCATGAAAGACATAAAATACTTGATCTGCTTTAAATAGCTTTATCTGGATGAGGTGAAAATTTAGGTCTTTACGGGTATCAGGGCCAAGCACTGGCACACCAGTCATATTTGTGTTTGAAATAGTTTTTCAGAAATGGTATTTATTTATTTATTTATTTATTTACAAACCAGCCTGGTCAAGAGAGATTATACTTTGCCACTGTCAGCACCAACAAAGCTGAACTGAACTGGCTGAACTGGCTGCAACTCCCCTCCATTTCCCTGATTGGTCCCAGCCGTCACAAATTATGGCACAAACATGGCAATTTGGAAGTGTGAAAACTGAAGCTGCCATTATACATCCCATCTTATCAAGTAAAACATAAAGTAAAATATACAGAAATGCAATAAACAGAAGGGGTATTCACGCATTACTAATATTGTTCATGCACATACTTCTTTAATTAGATTGTTGTGGCAACATACACAGTGTTGAGGCAGAGCTGTGTGGGTGGGGCAAACCATGTCAGCCTTGTGATTGGCTGGAAAAGCATATGTAAGCTTGACTCACTATTAGAATTCCCATTTTCTACTGAAAGGGAGACAGACATATTGTAGTTTGGGAAAGCTTTTATAAGACACACTTTGTATATGTGGATTGTGGGCCCAGAGGCCCAGAGATTAGGCCAAGTTTTTAAAAAAAAATGTCGTACTTTCCTGTTGTAAAGAAGTGAGCGTTTGCTACTGCACTTTCCTTTTTACTGAAAGAGTATTCAGTAAGTAAATGTCTCATCCTTTTTTTCATCTTTATTCTCTTCTCCGACGCTACAGTATGTAGTGAATATTAAAAAGATGTTGAAAACTTAAATAAACCATGTTAAACATAGATCATGTTCTTCTTGAGTGATTTACAAATTCAACTGAAGTACGGAACATCTCCCCAGAAGACACAAAAACGACCGGCCATTCGTATTGACAGCCACTAGGAATTGATTTGGGATCACATCATTGGAAGCATGCGAAATTTGAATGATTCTAAGCCAGACTAGGGTGTTTGGCGCATTTTTTTGTGTAAAAAAAAATTTTTTTTAAAAATGGTCGGGTGCTTTTTAGAGGGTCGGGCAGGGATGATCTCCAATTCTTTTTTTTTTACTTGGCCTTAGAAAGAAAATGAGGTTTAAGAAAATAAAGCAATGAAGTCTACATTTCAGGATTTCAGCATGCATGACATGATCTGAATTCATATCAAGCAAAATACACTATGACTGAAGTGTTGATATGAAGTCATTCAGACTATGAAGGAACACATAAGGAATCATGTAGTAAACTTAAAAGTGTTAAACAAACCAACATATGTTTTAGATTGTACTTCAAAGTAGACACACAACTGATGTCTCAAACACATTAAGAGGCAAGAAATGCAAGTCATGAACTCTTGACAAGACACAGCTGTTAACTGAAAGCCATTCCAGGTGACTACCTCATAAAGCTGACTGAGAAAATGACAAGAAAGCTGCATCTAAGCAAGAGGTGTCATCTTTGCAAAATATTGCAATATTGTAATCGAGGTGATATTTGTATTCTGATGCACAGCTAGGTCTGCTAATGCTAACATTAGTTGTGCTCACTTATTGTCTTTCTTTACACTACAATAGAAGAGTCTAATGGTGGTATACCACTGCTTTCCAATGATCAGGGGTGTAAACACAACAAAAATGAACCCCTCTCTTTTGACCTCATTCCAGGTGACAACCTCATAAAGCTGACTGAGAAAATGCCAAGAAAGCTGCATCTATGCAAGAGATGCCCACTGTGAAGAATGTAAAATATAAACATATTCTGGTGTGTTTAACACTTTTGTTTACTAAATAATTACAGATGTATGTATTCATAGTTTGGATGACTTTAGTATTGATCTACAATGCAGAACATTTCCAAACCATGAAAAACCACTGAATGTGTGTCCAAACTTTTGACTGGTACTGTATAACCAACATGATTCTAACTCAGCAGGTATATGTACTGGGGTGCAGAATCAGGTAGCTAGTAAGGCCAGAATCTAAAGGTATAGACAACAGAGAGTGGGCATATAGCTTGACAGCACAGCACTGAAGTTTGGTCATATGCTGAACTCACACACAGGCTAGTGAAGAAGCCGATGAGAATGTCTGCGTGGGCGGCCCTCTATAGGACTCATTACCGTCTCTCTATTGATTAGGTTCGAGTCTGTGCCTCGCTGTCTTTTGCTGCCTCCATTTCTCCTGCTAATTTGATACAGTGACATGATACTCTCGGACTCTGTCCACAACATGCGGCGGATAGACTGGTTGGCAACATGTCAGCTCTCTCAGGAACATAAACATATTTAGGTCTACTGCTGAAGAAAAGCTCTTCTTTCCCCCCTCAATTCTGAAGGACTGCTAGTGCTATTAGATTTCCAGTGCACAGCCCTTTTTGTATTTTCTGGAGTATCTAAACAGGCCATTCAGTGGTTCTCTAATGAGATGGGCAGAGTGCCATTGGTTTTTGCTGCGGCCCTGAAGCGGACCCTCTGTTGTATCCCATCGCCCCCGATATACTGCTTCGGCTGCAGCTCCTGGAGAATGGTAGCTCTGTTTAGATTGTGTGTGTGTGAGAGAGAGAGAGAAAGAGAGAAAAGTAGCATCCATGGTGTGCGGGCTGCAGTCAAGTCCACGTGCTTCACGTATGTGTTTGAATGGACCTCATTGGGAACTGAAACTGTGTAGAGCAGCCATTATCTAGCACAAATCCTTCTGTCTGCCTCTCTCTCTCTCTCTCTCTCTCTCTCTCTCTCTCGCCGTCACCTAACCAGGCCATTATCACAATGGAATCCACAATTGCACAATAACAAGCTTTTCATACATTTAGAAATGCTGCTAATAAGCTACAATGCTCATATTCTGGCAGAAATTAATTGTGTTTACTCCTGGCTGTAGTTTTTGTTAGATAATTTGTACTCTTGGTCAATGCAACTGGTGGGTCTGCTAAAGTGAACCATTGTGTTAGTATGCAGTGGTTCTTGCTGCATCTTGATTTAGCATGACAAGCCTCTTGTAAGTTTGCAAAGACTGCAAAGAGCAAGGCTTGTTGTAGTGCGCTGACTGTTTTGCGTGGATGGAAGTGGCCTTGGAAAGATTATTTTCTGAGGTCCCTAGGCACCAGTCAAGACAGATAAACAAAGGTGGCCTTTATTTTGAACCCGCGAATGGCAAAATAGCCATACTTATCTTCACGACTGAAAAAGTCAACACATACTATCAGTTTTAAGACACTTATGTAACATCACACAGCAGAGAGTGCTTATCACCCTTGTCCGTGGCAGATGTTGAGGATTGTTGGTAATCAGAAGCCTGGCGCTCGACATTTTCAAGGTTTGTTGCCTTCGCCTGGGGGCAGCATCGGGGAAACAAACACGGGCCACATGGATGAAATGAATCTGTCATTAACCACCTATGTGGTAATTACGCCGAGAGGGGAGCTTGCAGCTAATGCTGCCAACAAGATGTGTGTAATGCCAGGCTTAAGCCTGTGTATATCCATATGTCACTCAAGGTTACGCCATCTGATGAAAGACCTCAGTGGTCTGGCTTTGTAACCCATTCTGTTTAAGGCCACGGTAAACCATATGCACACACACAGTCCAGCAAATGGGCCTTGCTGTAGAGAGCTGAAGCCATGACAACCATGGAAGAACAGACTGCTTAGAGGCACGCAGACGTCCATTGGTCAGCAGGGTTCACATTATGACAGAGTTTATAGAGAGTCACTCTGTTAAAATATTGGCCCAAGACAGAAGGTATAGAGGGGGCAGCCGTGGCCTGATGGTTACGCATCTGGTTTTGTGACCAGAAGGTTTGATACCTGGGTAGGTAACAATTGAAGTGCCCTTGAGCACGGATGTAATTTGGGGGATCAGTTTTGGTCCCCTGCATTTTTACTGTTCACAAACAATGTGAACTATATTAAATGGAGATGAGTCAAGCACTAGGACCAAGGGGAAAACAGCCGCTCAAGCTAACGCCTGTTTCCCTTTAGACTGCTCACAAGCTCATTGATTGGCTCTGCCGTTTCTTGCTAACGTGATTGGCCATCCCATGCACTTTTCAGAAGGTGCCATTTAATTCAAGCTAGTTGTGCCCTCCCCCCACTTCTGAAATCAAAATTTCATCACTGCCCTTGAGCAAGGCTCCTAACCCCGAACTGCTCCCCAGGCACCAGGATAGGGCTGCCCACTGCTTCGGGCACATGTTCTCACAGCCTAATGTGTTCACTGGTGTGTGTATTTCACTGAACGAATGGGTTAAATGCGGAGGTCAAATTCTGTTGTTTGCCATCACATTGGCAATAATTAGAATCTAATCTAAAAAGGGTGGGATCATGAACGGGGGAAAGATTGCCGGCAAATTCCTTCAATGTCCATCTCAAGTGAGTAGCACTTTCAAACTTATGATGGCCTCTTTGCTCTTATGTATGAGTGCTGGTGGTCAGAGAGTGTATTTGGAGAAGCAAGTCCATACCCAAAGAGGGGAGGTCAACTGTACTTACTATAGCTCAGAGATTTTAATGCAGTATGCCATCACTTCCCTCTTGAACTTCTGTTAAGATTTATAATTAGCTTCAAGATTCTCAACCCCCGCTTGAACTCCCGTCAAGTTTATTGAAGTTTTAAGCCAGCCTTAAGCTCATGTTGAACTTCTTACCTAGTTTTCTGTGTTGGACAGTCATCAGAGTACCTAACCTTTTTATATATTTTATTTTAAGATGTTGGGTTCTTCTTTTCAGTCTTGGTTCGTCTGTGTTCCTACTTCTTGCTCATTAGTGGTGTGAAATTTCTCAAGCCTGATATAGAAAAAGCGCTGCTGAAATAAAATAGATTTTTGACCAAATGTGGACATCACAATTAAATAAAAGGCTTTTTAGTCACCCAGCACATCTAGGAATGACTGCCACCAGTTTGCAGTTTCATATAAGTGATGTATTTGTATGTTTTTCCAATAGTTTTCTCTCAATATCAGCTCTGTCTTTTTACACTTATGTGATTTTTTGTCAGTAGGTTTGTCCCACTTTACTCCCTCACCTCATTCCCTCCCTCGTCCACATTGCAGCTTCACTGTGAACACTCTAATTACAGTCTCTCACCTCCTGAGTTGCAAGGGGGCTCCTCCAGCCTTGATGCACAGGGAGCCCCTGGAGGGCCCGGGTCCTTCATTGCTTAAACTGGGGGTCTATCGATGTGTAATTATACCTCCACTGGTCCACTGCTTGTGGGCGCCAACTGTTGATTTGGTGCGCATGTAGACTGCAACAGGGGAGCTGGGAGAGTAGGAGTGGATGTACATCTTTCTTCTTTATCCCTTTCTAGTATTGTCTCAGAACATACACTACCATTCAAAAGTTTGGAATTACTATTTTCAGTAATTTTAAAAAATGGTATAGGTAGGTGTGTCAAATCTATTCTAGCACAATACAGCTCCATAGGCTTTGGGAGCACTGAAATATTAGCCCTTACATCACTTGTTTACATGAGACTAGAAGAGTCTAATGGTTGAAGATAGATTACAACACTGCTATATAGAATGACAAATCTTTGCTTGTAAACAAGTCATTTTAAACTGGGAATGTGTTTTTGAGAATCGTTGCAGTATCACAAAACCTAATACAGTGATATGCAAGTATACCAATACAGTGGAACCATCATTTGCCCTGGTTATAGTCAAATTCAGTTAGTTCAGAAATTTTGTCCCAGTTGTCATTCATCCACCCGGTTTTCATCAGCATGCCCACGTGACTCGCCACTAATTTCGTGAAAACACAGCATCCATCCATGCGATTGTCTGTAAGACTGATATAAAACATTAATTTGTCCATTTCATTAGTCTTTTGTATTTATTTTATTTTATTTATTTTTTGTATTTTTGTTAATATTTTGTGTCGAATGGATTATTTGGATTTACATTATTTCTTATGTAAAAAATGGGTTAGTTATCATTCATTTTGGTTATTATCAGGCACTTTAGACAGATTAATAATGAAAACGAGTTTCCACTGTAATTTCTTAAGCCCCTAAAAGATAGCCATCATGATAGGTATTTATTATTGAGAATGGTAAAAAAATTAATATCAATAAATCCTGAAGTAGACAACTTGATACACATATAATAACAACAACAACAACAACAACAATAATAATAATAATAATAATAATAATAATAATAATAATAATAATTTCCTAATTGTTGTTCTCAGAATGTGTGAAACATTAATATTACTAATAATTACTTTATAATAGTATATAATATTTATATTTATATAGTTTATAATATTTCAGTCTGTATACATTATATACTGAATAATAGAGTGATTTCAAACTTTTAAATGGTAATATACACAGTTCATGCCACCCTCTCCTCCAACCGACATGGATGCTTTTCTAACTGATGTTAGAATATTGCAAACTTTGTCACTACTTTGCCAGATGTCTCTGCGCATCCAGTCCTGTCACGGTGGATAACGCGAGCCGTATCAGGCTGAAATAGCAGGCCAGCTTGAGTTAGACAAGGACACAGGTGTTCCCCAAGGTAGGCTCTCAGGCTCCCACACTGTCAAACTCAATTAGTCAATCAACCCGTCGCCCTGCGCTCACAGCTGCTGACGGCAGCTAGGACTTGGGTCGAAAATATCTTGTCTGCGGTGGCAGACAGAAATGAGAGATGATGTGCTGGTTATATTTGGGCTAAAAAGGTCGACCATCCCTGCGCCTGTGTGTCCAGGTGTTAGAGGCTGGCTGGGATACCTGAAATAAGGGACAATAACATCAATCCTTCCTTCCTGCCAAACCAGCAGGCTAAACTCAGTGGGAGGAGAAAAAGAATGAAAGGCTATTGTTTATATTTCTCCATGCAAGGCCAGGACTTTGCTGGGATTTTGGAGTGACTCTTTCCGCGTCCTTCAGACCTTCTTTCAGAAGTCTTTTCTTCTTCCAAAAAACCTTTACTCGCATGCACCCGCACACTAGTGATACTTCTCCTCCTGCCAGTTTCTACCGACAGTATGAAGGGCGAGTTTCACCCCTGCCAGCCAGGATATACGGTTCATTTTCAACTTGCTCCACAAATACAGTTTAATTTACTCTCTCAGCCATTCCAGGAATTCAGCTTTTTCTGATCCCCTCTGACATGGCTATGACTCAAGCTCATCATTTAAACCCTGCATGAGACCAATATGATTGAAGTTCCCCTCGAGGCTTGTTCCTTAACCAGTTTCTCTACTTTTTTCTTGCTTAAAATGCCTAAAAGTACACCAACACAGTGGGCAATTTGATACAATCAGACCTGATCTTCAACATGAAAACTGAAACAGCGGTCTTTATCTTAGACAGAAGACGCTGAAGATTCCATATCTTTGCTGTCATTTCAAAACCCTTTAAACACCATTTTAAAATGCCAGCTGCCCTTTAGATTGCCTGAACAGTCCGTGATGAATGGGACTATATAGATAGACCAATAGGAACATTAACACTTCAAAGATAGAAGGTTTTGTTATGACAGGAATGATATGTGTTCTGAGATGTGCTCTTATAAATGTCTTTTTTGAGCACGGCTGGCTTTCATGAATGGCATGAATTAGTGTAGAAGTTACTTCTTCTGACACATGGCCGCTGTGCATGCAGAAGATAATTACATCTATAGTGTGTGTGTGTGTGTGGTTTGGGATGTGTCTGTTCACAAAGCCAGTCCAGTCGGACAGCACCTGAAGGCATGGTGCAGTCAAAAAGAGATAAATCTGTCCAGGACCTCCAGGATAACCAAGACCTGTTAAAGACAAATGGGAGCCAGAAGCCCACTGGAGACACATCTGTCCACTACCACACACACATTCGGTCACCACAGGGGCTACCACTCTTCTTACACTGTTTGTTTGGACACTCCTTCATCCAAACTATGAATAAATACAT
>BRDA01023944.1:0-10555 GCA_036984385.1 Crenuchus spilurus
ATAAAAGTACTTAAGTAAAGTACAGATACATGGAAATGTTACTTAAGTACAGTAACGAATTACATTTACTTCGTTACTGTCCACCACTGGATGTGATGCATATCACATATGTATCAACTCGCTGAAGCATAACACTACCAGCAATAATGAAACAAGAGCAGAGCAGTGAAATAGCTCTTAAAGGAAATTTTCAATCATATTTCATTTACCCTAGATGTAGTCAATCAGCCAAAAGATGTTTGGAGTCATGTTTACAATTAAAGCTGAAAACTAACAAACACTAGCACAGAATAATCACCTAAATAACCCAGTCGTTTGACTCCAAATATACCACAAAATCCTAACCTGCTCAAATTGTACCCAGACTTGTCAGTGTCAAATTCAGTGTAAATATGATTTGTAGGTGAAGCTTTCCTTTCCAAGAGTCTTACAGTAAGATGATAATAACAGCTGTTAGAGAATATTATGTCATACATTAGCAGTATATTACTGTTCCTAAAAGCTGTTTTACTTTTTCAGTTTAAGCCTTTAAGAAGTAAAATAATACACCATGTTGTACTTTAGCAGCATATGAGAAAAGACCAAAATCCTTTAATGCCTGATAATGGCAAAAGGAAGCAAAGCATTAAGTTATTTACACACCTGGTGCTGTAGTAATAATATCTGCCATCTGTTTCCAATAATTGATGCTTGAAAAATCACTTAGAAAAGCTAAGGAAGTTTTTAAAGGAATTCAGAATAAATCAATCAGTTAACTAGCTTAATCTGTGTGAATGTGTACTTACTTATTGCACTAGATTAATTATACTTGGATATTTTAAGTCAGGGTTAAGTAACCCTACGTCAACCAGAACCAAATTAATTATTTTATAACAAATTCTGTTAAAATACTTATCTTTCTAAAAGCATTTAAGAAAACAATCTGCAAGCTGAAAAATTATCATTCTTTTAAAATGAGTCTGATTCATATGCAATTAATTAAAATGTGCACCACCATTCAAAAGTTTGGGATCATCCAGTTTGTTGCATGACAACACACTTTTATTTCAAAAGAAATGAATAAATCCACAAATGCTGCTGCTGGTAGGTGAGGAAGGATGTGTCAATGTTTTTATGTCTTCTACAAATTATTTAAATTAAAGCATTAATGCTCAAAGTACTTATTCTACACCCCATGATGCCTTAAATGAAATTTGTGCTAAATGTGGAGAGTAAATAGCTGTACAGAAATCTATAAATTCAAGCATTAGTGCTATAATATTTCATTTCAATTACTGGTGGGAGACACCAAAACTGAGCTAAAAATCAGTGACACTGTACTACATCACATTCTGCCATAAAAGATTGAGTATCTGGAGCAGCAGCATTTGTAGATTTTATCATAGTCTCCAAATGACAATAAAAAATTAGCTTTCTTCTGAAATGAAAGTAAATGTTATCATGGAAAATGTCCAGTTTAATGAATGACTCTGAATATTCACATGGACAGTGAAATATATCACATCAGAACATTTGATTAAATGTACTTACCAACTTTTGACAATAACTAAGTGTGCACCAATTATAATATAATTTTTATGGTTGTTTCCAATTTTTTTACTGCCAAACTGTGGCATACTTTATCAAAAGTGAAAAACAACTGTGTTTACTACACTGAGTATTGCATTTACTATAGTACAACACACATTTAGTCATCATAAAATACCAACATTTGTAATAAACAATAAAACGATAAAGTGACTGATAGTTAATACCGCGTTTTCAGCAAAGATCTGCTCATGCTTTCCCAACAAAAGCTGTGTTGATGCAACATATTTTATTCATATGGAAATGCATCATTTTTTCAGCAGATCATTTTCTCATGTCAGAAGCTGCTGATGTAATGAACCAAAAATCAGTCTGTTTTCAGGCAAATATTTCATACAGCAGTCCAACAAGCTGCAAATGGTGTGTACATTAGGGTCCACAGGCTCATGACTGCAAAAATATGAGCGAAAGCATAATGACTGCGTCACAGTGTCACTCAAAAAGCTGAGAAATTCTGGGGCTAAATTGAGAGGTACAGGGCAATATTCAGGCTTTCCACTGCAAATGAGATCCTGTTAAAATAGTGCAGAAAATTTAATTCCCCGTCATTCCAGTTAATGGCTGCTGGCATTTTGCGGTAGGGCTGGATATGAGAATTACTCCATTCTTCTCCTGTGGCTACGGCCATCTATCAGTCTGGCCGTAATTATTCCTGAGGCACCGTCACAGTGACAGCCTCTGCTGCTGCTTTCTCCCCTCTGGAAGCTTGTGTAAAAATGGCTAATCCTGCCAGGGTTGAGGGTGGAGAGAGAAAGGGTGGGGGCTTCTCAGAGGGAGACAGCAGGGTGGGATAGATGACTGTAGCCGGGCGGAAGGAAGGGTGTGGGCTGTCTCAGGAGGGGGGCTGTTTAGAGACAAAAGCACACCTGTTCCTGTTGGAACAGGACAACACAAAAGGAAAACTACACAAGCCATAAAACATTTTGCCTGAATTCAGTTTTTTTAAGCCTTACAAAGTCAAAACTAACATGCATTTCTGACTATTAATCACTAGCAATAATGTACAGAAGAACTACTGAAATACAGAATCGTCATAGATAATTTCCTTTACTGAAGAACTTCGGATTATACTTCAAATCCGTTTGGGATTATACTTCAAATCTTCACTTATTTATTCTCATAACTTTAGACATTCAGGAATATAATTTGTTCCTTACATTCAGAGATTCATTACTTTCTTATTTTCCAATAAATATACAAAAGGAAGATCATGTCAAACTGTTCCCCCTCTTTTTCAACTCAAGTTCATTTGACCTATTTTGAACTGATAGTTAAAGATTTTGTACTATACCTGTGTTTTATATTTTAGGCATCAGACTTTAAAAAATGGGAATAATGCTGATGTGTAAATTTTTCTTTTGGATCTTTCAATATGTCTCAAACAAACAGTACTGAGTGAGATGAACCTACATAGTCCCTACAGTACTGTGAAGCCTTAAAAACAAAATCTAAGTGCATACAGGGTCTGTTTTCTGAAAATTGAAAGCATGCAATACAAATACTAATTTGAAGGGCTCTCTACATAAATAATCAACATTTGGCATTTATTTCATGTAGTTGATGTATTCAAATCCTAAGATTTGGGTGATCAGAAGTTTTGTAGTGTTAACTTAGAACATTAAGAAGAGTATGACCCACAAAAATATATATATATATATATATTTTATATTTTATATTTTTTTTAGTCTAGGAGCATGTTTCTACTGAAATATATACAGTGACAGGAAACCAAGTTTCACAACAACACATCTTACTGTGTTTAACAAGCTAACACAGTTGTCGTGACTACTTTGAGCTGAATTTCCCAAATGCATGGTTTAGACAGCATCACCGTAAAAGCTTTCTCTACCAGTTAAGATGATCTTGACACCAAGATGCTTTTGGGGAACTGGACCCTGGTCAGATTATAATGAGTTTTAATGAATCAAGGTCTCCGAGTGCATCACCAATAAGATGTTAGTAAGACAGAGTTAGAAAAGTAACAAAATGCTAGTGTGCATAGTAAACAACAAGACTATTGCATTAATGAAACAACAGTACAGTCAATGACATAGAGGTAAACATAACACAATATGCCAGTCTGGAAAACATTGGCTTGCAGGGTGAATTTCAAGGTCAAGGCCTGATAAGAACCAGCAAATAAATTACAGGCTTAAAAACACTAAAACTTTGACAAAGATGCTGTACGTTTGGAGGCACAAATTGTTTCCCCAGAGCAGCAGGCTTCACTTCCAGTAGAGTTGTGCTCCTCTCCTGGTGCCTGTGACAAGATTAGGCTATCTCATTCTGCACATGGATGGCTGGCTCCTTGGGCCCCTCGTATCATCTCTGCCCCACTTCCTCTCTCAATCCAGCAGTGGAAAACATGTCTATTCTCAACTGGATTACCTTCCCCCTGAGCCACCTGCCTGCAAAAAGCCATATTCAGGTCATACAAGCAAACAGAGGAGCAGAGGAACATGACACGTCCTCCGCAACTATCAGACAAACAGTGCAATCTTTCATTTCTTACTCAGGCCTGCTGTGCTATCTGAGCACCCCCTGTGCTTCGTTTGAAGTTTTCAATTCAAAATTTCTTGATAATAAACTCCAGATAATTTATCGCGTCTGACACCTTTCAAATGACTCGGCCATGAATAATGCAACAATTGGTTTCCTGCTGTGCACGCTGAGTTATATCTCCTGTATTCCTTATTTCACACACCTCAGGTGACCTTGTTGACTGTTTTTTGTGCCACAAAAGTTATCTAAAGTGTACTTTAGATCTTCTCCTTTTGAACTGCCTGGTTTCAAAGCTCTGTCATCAGCTGCTGAACTATTAGGTCCTGTTCATTATAAAATAAAAAAGAGGAATTCTGAATCCAGCAGATTACAGTCTTTGGGATATACATTTCATACTTGAAATGTGACTTTCCTGATTTTTTAAACCTTTCCTTTAAATTTCTTTAGGATGCACTTATATACCAGGCGATCAGGGGCATAGCACCAAATTCTGGGCCCTAATCCCCAGCTACCCCCAAGACACACACACACACACTATAATTAAATATGATTTCCTGTAATATTTAAAGTAAAATAAATGTTCAGACTCCTCAATTTCAGAGTGAAAGGAGCCTAACAAAGTATACAGAGAAACAGATGGACTACAGTCTGTAATTGTAGAACTACAGAGTGCACCTGAATGGTTAATAAATATAAAATTGCCAATGAGTGTAGATTTAACTTTATTTTATAAAAATCATTGTTTGCAAAAATATCCAATCTACAGCAATTCTCCAAAGAACTCTTTTGGTAGGTCTATTTGTTTTTGAGAGTAGCCTATAAGTCTCAAAGTTAATTGGTGGCATGGAAATATGTCCCAGAGTGTTCACTAAACTTGTAATTGAAATTCATTTTAATGAGCTATGCTTATGAAGACTTACTAATGCAGACCGTTGTACTTATTGAAATATTAAACAGCCTCTAATAGTGTTTAAAGTGTGTATTGAGAGATACTTACACAGTAAGCTAAGAAACTGCTGCATTGAATGTGCAAAGCTGCAACTAGTGCCACTGGAGAGGCAAACATGACAAACACAATATCCCACTTTAAACACCATTTCAGGCATGTGGAAACATTCGTTGACTGTGTGATTTTAAAGTCATAGCTGGTAAGCAGGAGCTCCTGCCTGTAATCTCAGGCAGAGATAAACCCCATGTTGTCATCAAACTGAGCATCATACCACCACTTTTCCCCAAACGTAAAGCCAGTAATCCACCCCCAGAATTCCTCAACACCATGGATCACTCAGAGAAAGGGAGAGAGAGAGAGAGAGAGAGAGAGAGAGAGAGAGAGAGAGAGAGAGAGAGAGAGAGAGAGAGAGATGAGTATGAGAGTATGAGAAACAGAGACACTGACAGCATATTTGACAAATGTCTAAAATAAGTAGGGCATTTGCAAATCCTACCAGCATTATGCACAAGCTGAAGTTGTTGGATATTTGCCAAATTTCCACTTATCCAAACAGGCCGAGCAGGTGCTTACCAGTCTTTATCTCTTCCCTAGCTCTTTTTTATAACCTTAACTACTCATGTACTACACAATTAGACCATCTGCAGGTCTGTTTTAAACTCAATGTTGATTTACCCCCAAAGGGTATAGATTCAAATAAATTAATGAGTAAAACCAGTAGGTGGTATTAACGCTACCATTGGGTGGTCACCAATGTTACCTGTAAATGACCAGTGGCTGCAGGTTTTCTTTCTAATTATATTAGATTAGATTCAACTTTGCCAGTGTGATTGCCTACAATGGCATTTAACCCATCCATGTAGTGAAACACACACACTAGTGAACACACTAAGCTGTGAGAACATATGTGACCGCGCCAGGGAAAACCAGGCCAAAGTCACTGGGCAACTTATTGAGGTATCGTGTCAATATTGTGTCACTTTCATGTGTGTCACCACTCAGTATTACTGCTGTAAATGAAAGATAATAGTCTCAGATATCTATTGTAGTACATATTTTGATCAAAAACAAAACTTAAATTCACAAAAAAGTTGTTATTGAGAAAAAAGAATGACTTTGACCTGGTTTTCCCTGGCGGGGTCACATACGGTATGTTTAAAATGATCGGCAGCCATAGCCATGGTGCCCAGAGTGCTTTTTGGGGTTAGGGACCTTGCTTAAAGGTTATTGGGTGAAAACCAGCACCATCTATAATATATTGATTGATAATCTTATTATACTGTAGAAGAATGTAATATGCAAATGAACCCTCTAATCCATCCCAGTTATTGTTGTTTTCTAATCAAGACTTTCATTTTGTCCATATGGCCTAACCTTCTATAGCATATTAGATGTCATTTGTTCTTATCGTAATTATGTTTGCTTTAAACATGAATCAGGTACATGATGTAGCTTTATAACAATTACTGATGCACTACAGTCTCCATAAGGTTCAAACCATGAATACAGATGGAAAATGAATGACATTACTGCTAAGTTTAGAGCAAGGGGGATCAATTCTGATCCCGGAGATTTATCATTCTACCATTTAGCTCCAACATCAGACTCCCACTGTTCTACGGTCATGTTGCAATGCCAGTGCAGTGCTTTTCAATAACAATGGCCTTAATATTGCAATTTGTTTTCTGTATAGGTTATCTACCATTAACAGCAGGTTAGGGAGTGTAGTTTAATTATATTCAAGGTATAAATAAGCTGCTCTCAGTAGTGGTTTCAGAGTTATACTAGTTACATATTTTAAAGAAGGCCACAAATAAGTAAATGAATGGTGCTAATGAAGAATACATGTGGACAGACAAGCTGGGAGAAACCTGAATCTGCAAAATATGAATGCAAGGTAGTAGAATGTAATGTAAATACTGTAAGGGCACATATGTGGGTCCACATTTCAATTCTTTAGTTTAATAACTGCATAATTTAGTTATGTAAAAAAAAAACTCTTAACAGTCCACTGTATTTTTTTAGGATATTCTGATAGGATATTTGCCTGTGCAAACCTTACATGGAATACATGGAATGAATGTAAAATGTAGATTTTTTGTTAAAGGAACAATTCAAAATAGCAAAAACTCGGTTTAATATTTTGTCATTTTATATGCTTGACGTTTGAAGACAAAAATGTAGGTGCTTTTAGATTTTTTGACCCAGATTTTTTTAGGCTGCACAGCACTGAAGGGAATTTATGTTGGTTAATCTTGCAATTCAGATTTGTGCCACAAGAGGTTGGTCTTCACCAGGACAAAAAACAAATGCTCAGTTATTTTTGTTTAGGACTTAGCATAGCACATGACATATTGTAAAAAATATTTAGAAATTAACAACTTCAGCAGATAGAAGTGTTGTGTATATAGAGAGAAGATATTCTGATGAAATCCTTACAATTTACAGTCAACCAGTTGGAATTAATTTGAGGGGTAACAATTGTTGAAAATCATCAAATAAGGAGAATAAAATTAACAGATATAAAAAAAAAATTCTGGAAGAAAACGTCATTTATGAAACAACCAAAATCTTGAGTCAAAAAGATAGTCTATGAATCAAACTGTCAAGAGAGATATATGAGGGCAATTGCAGGAAAAGAACATTGGGAATGAAAAGCAAATTACACTGCGTTATTCCTATAACTAGCAAAGGTCAGACTATTTTCAAACACAGCACAAGGTGATTACTGTCCATGCAATAACCAGTAAAAATTGAGATTACAATGATAGACTGAATGAAGAGGTTTTTTAAAGGCAATTTCATTCAGAGATATGATACATAATATGGTTCTGTCTCCATTGTGGCATTTATGTAAATTGGAGCAGCATAACCAAGAGGAGCGATAAAGGTTATATGGGAAGTGTTCTTTCTTGTTACCAAAGCTGAAACATACTCCAGTTTAATGCTCTGTCATCTGATAAGCTTTTCTAGACACTTATTTCATTTTGAATAGTTTGTGAAATGTGAAACCATGAGGACAATATTTTCCCAATGAGCAATTTTCCAGAAGGACCTAATGCGTCATTCCTTTGTATATTTAATAAACAGTTGCAGGCTTTGTGAAGATGCCATATGTTCAGCTCAGGAACAACAAAACCGCAACACCTACAGTGATGACAAAACATTTAATATGGGCTGTTTTGAGTGCCATAGACCAGCAAAGAACAATTTGAAGTTACTACAGGTTCAGCACTAAGAGATGACTGAAATATTGTGCTGAAATTATAATGCATTAATTAAGCTACGAGTGCTCCATGTTCTTTCATAGTGTCTACTTCAAGGCTAAACAAGCCTTGCAGAATGGTAGCAAAAATGTCATTCATGCTATTGTATTAAGCTGGAATTTTTGCTGTTAAGGTTCACACATTTCCAGAACCAATATTTTCTTAAATTTATAACAAACTCTTCATCACAAACTTTCATTTACATATCTATGTGACAACCTTAAAAAACCTTCACATGGTATTTTTTCACAATCAGAGCCACCTATAAAATCCAAAACAGTGACAATTACATTTAAAAATTAAACTGCATTTCACCAGACGTTTTCTCAGTAGGATCAGGGCAAAATGTAAGAAATATTTCCTTTATTCCACATACATTTCACTGATTTTTATATGTCACATTGTTTTACAATTTATTATAATTATTATAAGTTATAATAAAGAATAATATACCATTCTAGAGTGGCAGGAATTGCTTTGAATGAACAGCTAAATAACATGTGATACAAAAACAAAGGCACTGATCATTGTAGTTCAAATAATATTATAACTATATACATCAATCAGCCATAACATTAAAACTAATGTATGCTAATATGTATGCTTTTGGTAATTCAGGTCACACTAAATATGCATACTTGCATATTTTTCTCCAGCATCCAAAACGTTATCTATGAGAACTGAGAGCTTCTTCTAATTTCCCTCAGATCTTTACATGCATCATTGTTATGACATAGTCAATGCCTTTTGCTTCATTTGTGAGTGTTGTCAGTGTTGTGGCTGATGAGTGCATGCATTTTGCATTTTGCATGATGTGAAAATATTTGACACTTTATAATTATTTCAATGTAGGTTAAACAAAGCTTTTCCAACTTGCCAACATGTTCTATGAAAGAATGTGTGGTGGAGCATGGATGAGTTGGCCTTTATTCTAAATGAGTAAGATGCACTAGTAATAGTGCATACAAAGTCTTTTATGCTACTAAACACGGGGTAAATAGCAGAGAGGACATAATGTATATTTTATAGTTTGGCAGACGTGATGATTCACGCTTGCCAGAATGTGATAAATCGACAACATCCTTACTGGCAGATTGTTGAGTTTGATTGCTGGCTCGTACCCAGAATTTTTAGACTGGAGCATCCTTATTTTTCATCTGTGTTGTGTGTGTGTTTATACATGAAAACTCAATGTTTTGTCCGTCATCACTATATCACTGTCAGGGCTATTTTCAGGCACTAGGGCACTCAAAGATGAGGCACATGAAAGAAATAAATGAAGCGTATCACTTTGTTGATAGTAATATATATAATATCCCCTGAAACGAGGATGTAATTCTTCATAGAAAGGGTTTATTTAACCTTTATCTGCCTCAGGTCTGTGTGACTGCTGGTGCTAATTTAAAATATCCCAAAGGACAGTGGTAAAGATAATTCCGGAGAGCAGCCTATCAGTAACTTTCACCTGTCCTATGTACTGTATCATCTTGCAATCTTAATTTCTTTGCTGTATGTGTATGTGTGTGTACAGTCTGTTGTGTCCTCATAAATCTCATTGCGGAGCAGCGATTAACCTTGACTCTTGGCCACACAAGAAGAGAGTGGAGCATTTTCTGCTGGTCAGGGATAACTGTGGGTCCCTTCTGATGTAGAGTACAGACACTTATTGAGCACTAACCACATGACTATACTCACAGCTCATCATATGTGGGTTTGGGAAATCAGAGCCAGTTAATATTAAAATCACAGCAGTACATTACACTGAGCCCACACACACATACATTGTCAAAACAGGGTCTTGCATAGGTATCCCAATGTTCAAATGTAAATGCACCAATAAAGACACACCATACACAATTGTGTACCTTAGATGTTCACTACATTCACTTTACCAGGATTAAGGAGCAGATTTGAAACTTTCCATAAGCCTAAAAGCTAACATTAGCCACAACAGTTGTAACACTCTCAGCTGTGTATAACAACTTTCATCAAAACATCCAGTCAATCAAAACGTCAATAAAACACCACATGATCACATTAGAACAACATAATTTCTGATTGATTCAGCTAACAGATCATTGACAAGGAAAGAAAACAGAGAACCGAGTGATGTCTTTGAAGCAAAATTACTTATTTTTTGCTAATAAATTAGCGTAACTACCCAGATAGCAAGCATACGTTGGCCCAACGTTGGCTCAACGACAGTGATTACATTGGCATGACGTTGGCAAGTCACGTTGGGCCAACGACA